>JAIFZK010000013.1:12660000-12667500 GCA_027481765.1 Tenualosa thibaudeaui
GACCGAAAAAAAAATATTCCCGGTAAAAGGTAGCCCATTTTTCTTTTTCAGGAGATGGAAGGTTTATCATACGAGTGAGGTTTCACACCCATTCTTCAGTACATGATCTTTTTGTTCATGTTTCCAATGTCACGGCACTCAGTGACACTGTCAGGACTGATTGATGATAAGCTCAGTGGCAAGACAAACAGATGGTCCCCTCCCAGTTATGATACTGTGAAAAAGTCTTGCGCTTGCCTGTTCTGCGTCAGGAAGTCCACGATGTGCAGTGACGTCCTGTCTACCAGTCTGACCGCCAAGTGAAGAGCAGTTTCTCCGTGTTCCTGTTTTGATTTAACCACAAACATTCAGATAAATGAAAACACTCTGAACTGATAGTCTCATTGTTTACAAACAAACACAGAAACCACATCCTTCGTGACATAACATTACACAACATTAATGCTTCAGCACTGTTCCAAATACTAAAATATACAGATGGAGATTACTAACTTGTTACTAGCATATTATGTTAAGCCTATTACAATACACATAAATAAATGTATATTACTACAATGAAGTTCATATGTCAAAGGTCAAAACATCCTTCACATGGATAGGCAATCCCATGGAAAGTGGACTTTTTAATCATATTCAGAATGGCAATAAAATGACAGATATCTGTATGATGTAAGGACTATATGAAATGTGAGGACTTGCTGTATTCAATTGTAGAGGTTCCATGAAAAACTGTACAAAATATATAAAATACTATGCTTGCTCATCTTTTGTCATATCCATAACTGTAGAACTGGCCAGATACAAAATAGACAGTGAGGGTGTGGATGAGGCAGGGTGTGGACTCTGGATAAAATGACATCATTTGAGGGGAGACTTTCTGACTATGGCTTACGTGTCCATTGGCCAGCGGGATGGGCTCCATCAGGTCCACTCCCTCGGCGTACACCTGGATGAGGGAAAAGATGTCACGGGCCTTCACAGCATCGCACAGTGTGTGCAGCTTGGATGCGCCGTCAGGACACTTCTTCCTGGCGAAGCGCTTCTCTGTGTACTTGGCCGTGATGAAGTCTTTCCTCGCCTGCCTGTCCGTCAAGAGAACAAGCAGACATGAGAACACTTAGATGGATTACAATAAACAGACAGTGAGAGGCAGAGAGACAGAGAGGGAAAGAGAGTGGTGGGAGAGAGAGAGAGAGAGAAAAGAGGGCATGGTTTCAGACAGCCCAGCAAATGGTGATGAATGGTGACAGTTGCTTATAAACATGGCATTTAACAGTCTCCTTCTTTCCACAACAACCAGCATTGTTGTTCAGGCACAGAAAGTGGGAGCAAGGACAAGAGAAAGAGACAGAGAGAGAGACATAGAGAGAAAGGGAGGGAGTCGGAGAAAGAGAGAAAGCGAGAGTGATGTCTCCAACTCTCTCTCATTGCCTTCATTACTCATGGCTTGACATTATTTCCTCTCCCACTGTCCTTCCATGACCCAGCGAGACTTTGTTCAAGAGAGAGAGGGGGAGAGAGAAAGGACACAAGCGCAAGTGAGTGGGAACGACAGATGCAGAGAACATTAAGAAAAGAAGGAGGATGGTGAGAACAGGAGAGGCACAGAGAAAGAGGGAGACGGGGACAAAGGGGGGTGAAGAGGGAAGAGAGGAAAGTGAGAAAGATGGAAGAGAGGTTGGGGAGACTGGGAGAAAGCAGATAGCGGATAATAAGTGGCAATTGCTCGCCCAGAGGTGACAGCGCCATCTGTCACTCACTCGCCTCCATAGGGGACCAGCAGTTCTGCACCACTGGGCCCCTCAGAGAGATGGGGGGGAGAGGGAGAAAGAGAGAGAGAGAGAGAGATAGGGGGATGGGGAGAGAAGAGGGTGGTGGAGCAGGGAGGAAGGGAGAGAAGAAGATGGTGAGAGGAGAGGGAAATGGGAGAACTGACACTTATCCTCAATTCAGTTGAGGGAAGGAGGGAGAGGGAAGAGGGAGTGAGGGATGGATGAGCAAAAGAAGGGTGGAGAGAAAGATAGAGGAAGAGGGTGATGAAGGACAGAGGAGTGAAGAAAATGAGGGAATAAGTGACAAGAGAAAGAGAGGGAATGAAGAAGAAGAGTGACAGAAAAATTGAGGGAGAGAGGGAAGGGTGAGAGACAGATGCATGGAGGGAGAGAGGAGGGGGGGTGAATGACGAGAGGAGTGGAGAGGCCAACACTCACATGTCGCTGGCCGGATTGGGTTTGATCACATCTTCCGCAGTCAGACAGGCTTCCATGATTTCGTTGAAGCCTGCATTCCCCACGTTCTTGGCGAGCTGTGGTACGTGCATACAGCACACACACAGACACACAGACACACACACACACACACAAACAAACAAAAGGGTTATTGCAGCATTGACAGCATTGAATACAAGTACATGAAAACACAGTGAAACTCACTGATGATTTGCTCTCGTTCATTAAAGTTCAATTTCCCTCCTTATTTCCTCAGCAGCTTATTTAAGCACACAGATTTGTTTCCAAACAACATTTTAGAATGAAAGGGAGGAAAGTGTTTCATATTTCACACCCTCTTCACTTCGCTGTGGCTAACCGGCTTGCCTCTCTAACTACCGTAATCACTATAATAATTCTTAATCACCATCAAGACCAAAATGTTCCCCACTAAATTATTTGTGACCTCAGCTCTGCTTCAGCGAAATTGCTGTGAGACTTTTGTGAAATATTCTGGCTGGATCTGAGATTTTGCTGTGTGCATATGTGTGTGTGTGTAAGTGTGTGTGTGTGTGTGTGTTTGGGGTGAGCTGAGGCAAGTGTGTGTGTGTGTGTGTGTGTGGGGGGGGGGGGGGGCTGTTTATGGTTTTTGGTGAATTTGGGTGAGCTGTGAAGCTGAGAAAACTTGCCAGAAGCTCAGAGGTGCTCAAGACGTCCAGCGTGAGTGACTGGATGCGCGAGTAGTGGACGCCAAGCTCGCGGTGGATGCCGGAACATTCAATGCAGGTGAGGATGCCCAGGTTAGTGGAGAGCCAGGTAGGACCTGCAGATAGGGAACGAAAGAGAAAGAGAGAGAGAGAGAGAGAAAGAGAGAGAGGAGGAGGAGGAGAAGAATTGTGTGTTCTGTAAATATGGGTGGAAATCATAGTGAGGAAATACACACATATACCACACCACAAAACATAGTTAGACACACAAACCACCCACACAAGCACAAACACACACACACAGTGTGAGACAGGAAAATCCACAGACACAGTCAAAACACAAACAAGCAGGCCCAAACACACCACTCCAGAAGGAGAACTAATTATCTAATAATTCTATGTTAGCTGTTTAGCAGCCACTTAGAAAACCACACTGCAAATCAGGGACGCTATTTTTTAACTTGTGCTCTCTGGCACTGCTAAAGATGATCTCAGTGTCTTTTAATGGCATTGTTACCACAAACAAACATACAATTCAAATCAGTACACCCTCTCTGCCCACCACACAAGCCCAACTTCTCCCTCCATACCATGAACAAGAGGAAACATGCACACACACAGGGAAAAAATAGTTATCAAACTTCCTGGCCCTAATTTCCTGTGGCCCACAATGCCTTGCCCCTCTCCCCCCTCCCGTGCTCCCTCTGCGTCCTTCCTGGTGGACTTCCCGCCCAACTGACCGGGTGCGCCGCAGTCGCAGCAGACGTCGTTGCCGGTCATCCGCTTGACCTCGCCCACGATGGCCTTGGTGAGCTCCTGCACAATGTTGTTCTCGCCCACGTGCTGGTCGCCCTTGAAAGCGTTGTTGAGTGCCTCCTCCTTGCTGTTCTGCAGCACAGAGATCCATCTGAGGGAAAAGAGAGAGAAGAGGAGAAGTGTGGATCAGAAAGGGGGAACAAGTGAACGAGCGAGAAAGAGTGTGTGTGTGTGTGTGTGGTTATGTGTGTATGTGTGTGTATCCACGAGGCAGATTTAGTGTGGTTGTGAGTGATGTTGCTGATGGAGGTTAGAAAGGGCATCACTAAAGTGGTCTGTGTGCGTGTGTGTGTGTGTGTGTGTGTGTGTGTGTGTGTGTGTGTGTGATTGCGGATGTGGCGGGGGTGATGATGGTGATCTTATGTGTACACATGTGTGCATTTGTCAGTGCTTAATGGCGCCATCAAGGCCAGCATGGTTTGGAAACCAAAAAGTCAGCAAGCAGCCTGGAAAAGAGTGACATAACCCCAGGCTGCCCCTGGCTCTCCTCCAATTAGACAGCAGCTCACTACTCAC
This sequence comes from Tenualosa thibaudeaui, assembly GCA_027481765.1. NCBI lineage: Eukaryota > Metazoa > Chordata > Actinopteri > Clupeiformes > Clupeidae > Tenualosa > Tenualosa thibaudeaui. The sequence continues at coordinate 12,664,247 of JAIFZK010000013.1, forward strand.
ATCTGACACTCTGCCTCGTCATCCGCCTGGAAGTGATATGTTCTGTCATCTGTTTAAAGGAGAGAGAGAGAGAGAGAGAGAAGGAGACAGAGACAGAGAGAATGAAAGAAAGAGAGAGGGAGTAAGAAAGAAAAAAAGAAAAAGAAAAAAAAAAAAGAGAGAGAGAGAGAAAGAAACCCATTCAGTACAGTATCAAATGACAAGGCCCACAGCATATGAGAATGCAATCCCTTGGGCTCTTCTCTATAGATCCAGCCAAGGCTACACTCTAATTACGTTCCTTCTCCCCCCACCCCACCATGTCCCCAAGGACTAGAGAGATAACTGGAGCAATGCAGAGCTGTTGGGAAGGACTTCTGGGACGTGACAGAAACGATCAGATGGCAGATTTCTGCTTCCCAGCGGTGATACCGGTGAGCAGCGGAGGTGGATCAATGACATAACTTCCCCTTTTTCCGGCTGAGAGATCTGAGGCAGGCAAACAAACGACAGGAACTTGGAACAAGGGAGGGAGGGGGAAGGAGAGAGAGACAGAGAGAGAGAGAGAGCAAGAGAGAGACACTTCTCACTTCACACTTCTCTCACCATGCATGGTTAAGCTTTTAATCAGAGAAGAGGAGGTAGCTTTTTCCCTACCAGGTACAAACGGCAGGAATTCGGAACGAGGGAGGGAGGGGGAAGAAGAGAGAGAGGAAAAGAAAGATATAAAAAGAGAGAGAAGAGACCCAGACAGATAGAGAGTGAGTGGTGAAGATCTCAAGGCTAAGACAGATGGACAGTATTATATAGAGAGTGAGTGAATGCTTCACTGACTAAGTGGAAATCAGTGATAATAGTCCTGGACAACCCAGAGGTTGCCAGAAGATGATCTAAAGTAGTCAGAGAGAGGGGGGGGGTTCTCTTCCTCCCCCCACAACACAACCATTTCCTGGGCTTCCATTCAATCTTCTCAGGGCAGAGAGGGTATAGACTCATGCGATCCATCTAGGGCCATCACCGCCAACCTTGTAGAGGAACCTCTAAATCAATTGCTTCCCTTTATGCAAGCCTGCAGAGAATACACACACACTACACCTATTCTTTTTTTCCCTGATAGATAGAACAGCCTCTCTGAGCTCGGAGGTAGACGACAGCAAGCAGGCAGGCAGGTCCCAGAGGTGTGTGGCGGGGGGTGGTTTGTCGGTGGAAGGCGAGGGGGTGGTGGTTGCTCTGGTATGTGTGACGCAGTGGCTTAGGGGCAGAAGCACTGTTCTCTTGTTGTTTAGCGAGGGCCTGAAAAAGCCTCTGCTGATTCAATTTGCCCAGATCGTTTGATCAGATTTTACAAATGCGTTGCTTCAGTGGGCCGACCCTTAAGATGCAATAAGAGAGGGAAGGAGCAGGAGAGAGAGAGAGAATAAGGAGTCCATTTGCTGGTTAATGGAAAGCAAAAGGTCATTGTGCACGAAGAAAGGGAAGGAAAAAAAGAGAAGGTGGGATTGAAGGGGAGAGATGGAAAGCGAGCGGTGTGGAGAGGAGAGGTAGCTGGACGTACGTGAGATGAGGTCAAAGCTCTTCTTCTCCTCGGGGTTGTGCTTGACCTGACAGGTCAGGAGGTTGAGCTTGGCTGGAGGTCGGTTTGCCTGCAGGACAAAAATAACACACACTGAAGGAATGCTTCACACACACACATCGAACATAGCTGTGATTAAAGGCTGAGATGCTTCCATCTGATAAGCATGACGCACAAACTCCCCATCAAAGGCAAGAGAGGCAAACCCAATTCTAATGAAAGGCTAACTCCCTAAGTGCCATTAAATGGAACTCTAACAAACAAACAAACACTGATAAAGGGGAAATGTAAATGAGATCCCTCAGACCAGGGGTGGCTCAGAATTTTCAATTCTAAGCTGCTTAGGGCTGATGCAAAGTCAAGTCTTTAACCAGTTTCAAGTGAAAGAGCGACTGCAGACTGTCTAATTCTACATGGTTTAATGTTGTTATTGACAAAAATGTCACACCAGTATTGCAAATATGATGTGCAATGGATATATAATAATAGATTAATGGAACAATGGATTTGCATCTTATTTTTTGACTTCATGTCGGGCTGCATGAAAGAGAGCAGAGGGCCACAATTGGCCCCCGGGGCTTAATTTGGCCACCCCTGCCTCAGACTGTCACCGTGCAACTCCTGAACGAGTCTACTACTGTTCTCAGGCCAGTCCAGATGAAGCCCTTTCCCTCTTCATCTGGTTTTTGAGCTTTTGTATTCTGTCACGGAAAACCTGTGTGGTTTTGCAATATGGAGATTTAGTTTACGCTACACTAAGGTACCCTCAGGATTAGTCACTGTCACTGGGACTCAAGTAGAAAAGTAGGCCGCTTTCCTGGCTCGCTTCAAGACAGAGAAAATATTTTTATTTGGTTTCTTCACATTTCTTGGTTCTGACAGATGTCTGATGGTCAAAGAAAGAGAGGGTGGAGAGAGAGAGAGAGAGAAAGAAAGAGAGATAGTATTTGTGTATGTGGGAGAGAGAGAGAGATAAAAACCAAACAAGACTGAGAGTGTAATGAGAGGGGGAGGTAGAGAGAGAGAGAGAGAGAAAGATGGAGGAGATTGTAATGGAAGGAAATGGGGTTTACTCTAACAACGGGGGAAATCGATACCTTGGCTGGTCTGTGGTCACACACACACACACACACACACACACACACACACACACACACACACACACACACACATCCACAAACACACACACACCTGAAGCATTCACTAAATATATGGTGTGAGTCAAATGGACTCTGCTAGGAGAGGGTGTAGTTTGAGGGTGTAGCTTTGCAGAGAGCCCCTCTCCTGCACTCTAATGCACGCTGCACAGAACAAGGAGGCCTGGTGCCAGAGGAGCTTTATGCTGACTCAGCACAGGACATCATGTCACTGGGGGAACAAATCTCATAGCGCCACCCCCCATCATCTCTAGCACTTAGGCCACAGCGAGTCAGCAATCCAATCCCCTAAGTGCAGCAATCCAATGGTCTGTCTGTGACTGTGCGTCAATGGAGTTTGGTGACCGTCTTCACTTGTGAATGGTACATATTGGAGTCTTTTTGACACAATTTGTAGACTGTGACTACCAATATCATCACAGAGCGCACACACACACACTACATAAGGATACAAAGGGCCTCACAGAGCGCACACACACACACACACACTACATAAGGCTACAGAGGTGCTAAAAAACAGTAAATGTGTGGGCCTAGGAGAGAGT
>JAIFZK010000013.1:12672500-12845000 GCA_027481765.1 Tenualosa thibaudeaui
CAGAGACAGCTGAGGAGAACGCCGTGTTTATAAGTAACCAAAAACAACAGAAAATAAAAAAAATCTAAGATGGAGGCCAGCAAAACAAATTGGATTGAAAAAAAAATGTTTCTGTTTTTGCAAAGCATCTATTTGCTCTAAGCATCTTTGCTTTGCCCTCGTCGTATCTGAATACATTCAATATGCGGTTCCATCAAATTTGAAAAGAAAATGCATTACCCTTTCAGTAAAGAATGTCCTTTGCAGCTTGTAAAACACAAGAGTGCTATAAAATTACAACCATTGTGGCATGCAAAATCAAAAAGTAACAGGTGGTGTAATTTTTAGGGGTGATGTGGGGGGAATATGAACAGAGAGGTGACACTAACGACAGGTGACACAAGGATCACAGGTCACTCTAATATAATGAGGAACTACATATTCCAGGAAGCCATAGCACTCTACTCCCGGAACTACATATTCTAGGAAGCTGGGCCACACTCTACACTACAAGAGCTGAGGAGAACAAGAATCACATACAAGCAGTGCTGGAGAGAGGAAAGAACACAGATGAACGTGGTTTTGGCAGCTAACATTTTACTGCATATCAGAGATGAAAACTATGGATCTGGAGGCTAAGGGATATTTGGAAAGAGACTTCACAACTTTACACAAGAAAAAATGCTAGTGGGACTTTCATTATCTTCAGACTCAGATTACGGTGATAGATTATGCATGTCATAAATTGATCTGATGAAGAGGGAGTGTAACTTACACTTTGGTCTCGTAGTCTTTCCACGCTTTATCAAAGGGCTTCTTCAGGTCCTGAAAGGGCAGAAGAAAAAGATCTTAGAAGAACATAAGGAGGCAGTCAGTGTCAGATACTTTAAAATGTCTTCTGCCTCAAACATCTGCTTCTCTGGGAGATGGGACAGACTCTGAGCTCAATCTTCCACCACCCCCATAATGCTGCATTCAGGCTGTGTGTGTGTGTGTGTGTGTGTGTGTGGGAGCACTTAATGGAGGCAGGTGATTTCGTGGTGTGTGACTGTGTTTTGTGTCTGAGTGGGCACCCACCTGCAGTTCCACTAAACAGCTAATCGATCAGTGCTCTAGTTCTTGCCAGCGTCTCACAGCGGTCAGGCACCAAGACAAATTATGCCAAATCACCTCTCACTCCCACCCAATCCACACAAACAAACAAACACACGCACGCACACACACACACACACAAACAAACACACACACACACACACACCTCCCTCCATGCCTATAATCCCACCATAATGAGTGCGACAAGACCCATGCCGCACAAGTGAAATTGTCCGTGTCTGATAGTAAACACCGCCGCTGCCAACTACCCACTCACCAGGCGCGCCAACCCAACAACGTAAACATGCCAGCTTGTAAACCACCTTTTGTCACAACAACCAGCATAAGAACACTGATTTAGAGATTTTTTTTTTAAAACAGACAGCTATAAAGTTTCAGATACTGATCCTGACCTAGATCTTTGCCCTACTCCCTGAAGTAGTTACAACAGAATTCCCCAAACCCCTGAGTCAGGGCTTAATATAGCGCTGGCCCTCAGGGACTTTGGTTGCTTTACCACAACAGTTTATTGTGTTTGTGCAGGTCTGGTGTGAGGGAGCCGACCCTCCTCCTTCTTCTCCTCATCCCCCCACCCGGAGGGGCCTTTGGGTGCTGTCCAAAGACCCGCTGAGCCAATCGGTGTCAGCCGGTTTCCACTCTTGTGGCCTTCATGCAATCGGCAGAATGGTGAAAGGCCTTTATATTGAGTCTTCTCTTTTTAATTCGGTTGTGCTTCAGGAGACCCACTCTAGCATTCTGCTAATGCTACTGCTGCTGTTTCCAAAGACTTAAGAGTCCATAGAGAATGAGAGCAAGAGAAAGACAGAGAGAGAGAGAGAGAGAATGAAAGGAAGATTAAAAGGGAAAAAAGGCAGAGAGTGAGTGAAAGGAGTGTGGAGAAGAAAGAAGGGAAAAGTGAAGAGCAAGAAGCAGGAGGTGTAGAAGCAAAGCGCTAAAAAAATAAATAAATAAATAAACGGAAAAAAAAGGCAGCCGCAGTGTGCTGCACATGCAGCATTTCTACATCTTTCTACTTGGACAGCGGCGGGTTGGCTGACGCTGGCCGACGAGACAAAGCCAGCCGCTCCCAGTACTGTGGTCTTCCAATCCACCAGCAGCTCTGCCCTTGCTAAAGGCAGGAGAAGATAGACGGGTTGGAGAAGAGTCAGGAGCGATAGAGAGGAGAGAAGGGATAGGGAAGAGTGTGGAGCGATAGAGAGAGGAGAAGGAGGAGTAGAAAAATAGATAGCACTCAGGAGGAAGGATTACTAGGGATACTAGAGCATAAAGAGAGAGAGAAAGAGGAGGGAGAGATGGAGAGAGAAAAAGAGGGAAGGAAGGAGAGAGAAAGAAAGAGGCTAGACTGCAGCAGCGGGAGTTCCACACCCTTCTCTCTCTCTCTCTCTCTCTCTCTCTCTCTCTCTCTCTCTCTCTCTCTCTCTCTCTCTCTCTCTCTCTCTCTCTCTCTCTCTCTCTCATGAAATGTACTGTTAGTAGCCCTGTGGGGAGCACCGCTGAGACGGTGAGCTCATGCATTAAAAGTGTTGCTCTTGGAGTCACTCTCCAGCACTTACGCCACGCTTGGCTAACACTCACCTCTCACATTTTTAATCTGCTTACCCTAGCAGAGAGCTGCAATGACCATCATGCCTGACTGACACACACACACACACACACACACACCGTTTCCTGTTTTACTATGGAGACTACTGTATGACTATGCCCACATGTACATGCAATGCTTGTGCACACACACATCACACATACATACACATACACACACACAACACACATACAAAACACACACACCCTTCATTGTGGAGACTACTGTGTGAGTGCTCCCATCCTGACTCACTGGGCCGGACTAGTTCTCTAAGGGTGTATGGGCTCTCTTGAGATCAGAAGTGTGGACAGTGGTTCCACTCCGATTCCACCTGCTCCCTCTTCTCTGTGTATGATCTCACAGAGGGGCTGACTGGCTGTCCATGAAGTCAAGCCGCTGAGCCTCAACAAGGAGGCTGCCTGGGCTCACATCATTTTCACTGGGTACAATGGGGAGTCCCAAACACACCTTTTCTCTCTCTCTCTCTCTCTCTCTCTCTCTCACACACACACAGACACACACACGCAAGCTCTCCACGTAACCTACATCAGCCCATATAACTCAGTATAACCTATATAACTATATAACCTACACTTGCCCTCGAACCCACAACTTGCAGCACCACAGACTGTGTGAGTCAAGCATGCTAGCGAATGAGTTAAAACCACAGGGTCTTGGCTTCACTTATCAGTATGGCTCTTAACGGAGGTTCAACAAAAATATCAAACAGCTGGCTACTATTATAAACACACACACACACACACACACACACACACACACACACACACACAGACTGTGGGCTGAAAAGGCTGAAAAGAGTTCATAAAATCAAGTTTGTAATGATGATGGCAATTCCTAACGGCCTCCAAGTTGTAGATCCTTCTGTAGGCTTCTGGCAGCATGGTCTATTTATAAACAAAGTCTTGTGCTCTAGTGAGACACTAGAGTAACTATGTGTCCCAAGGGACAAACCAGACGACCAACCAACAGCAGGGTCATAAGAACTCAAGCGTGAGGACGCTTGATTTGCGCCGTGTCTAAAAGCGGTCCCCAGTCCAAATGGCGGACGAGGGAGTAGAGCGTGAAATTCACCTGTCCTCACTTAAGTGATTTGGGCAAGATCTGCAATCAGGCAGCAGCAATTAGTGCCCGTCATCCCCCCCCCCCCGTTGAGTTGTCCCCCAGCGAAATAAAGAGCCCAGCATGACGGCGGATGACACTAGAATATTAACATCACATCTGCAGACAAACAAGCCCGTCTGCAGCACAGGCAAACCACACAGGCAAACATGAGCCAGTAATTACTCTACTCTACTCTACTCTCAGTGTACATTTTAATTTCCTTCATTTCATTTACACATCTGTAATAATGGAAAAGCATATGTTTGATAAATAAAAGCCCATTAGCTAAGTGCTGTTACTGTTTTGTTACACCACTCCCAATGGTGTGTTTGTAGCAGTGCTAGCAACTATATTAGCAAGGATGTCTTTTTCTCCTTTATCTCTCTGTTGTCTTTCTATCCTGTCGTTTCTCTAGCACTCTCAAAAAGACCTTGGCTGCTTCCTCCCCCCCGCCCTTTCCTTTTCTGTCTCTTCTTTCCTCCTCTGCTCCTTGGAGACCTGATTGGCACTGTAACCTGAAGAGTGTTGTGCTCTTTGTTACGCTGTGCCCTGTGCCCAGTACCCAGGCCAAGTTGAGGACAGGGAGTCAGACTGGGACTCTGGGGGGAGAAAATAGAGAATGAACGGAAATGTAGAGTGAGGGAGAGAGAGACAGAGAGAGAGAGAGAGAGAGAGAGAGAAAGAAAGAGAGAGAAAGATAGAGGGGGACACATAGAAGAAAACTGGCAGATGGAGATAGCTCAGTTGGCAATCTAAAAGCCAGGCTCCCTATAGGATGAGCATCAGGAATCTCATACAGTGTGAATGAACCACTGAGCTGGAACTGCGTATGTCTGGTGTCTCTCAGCGTAGCAGCAACCCGTGATTCAGCAGGCTTCTTTTCTTCTGTTGCTCAAAGATGACTCCTCACAGAGATCAGAGTGAAGAAAGGAAAATATAATATGAGACCGAGAGAGAGAGAGAGAGAGAGAGAGACGCTGGTCTCCAAGGAGACAGCAAAGGGAAAAGGCCTCATTAGGTCTTAAATCACATCATGGACCCAACCAGCCTAACAAGGACACGTGATGCTGCTCAGGAGAGATGGTGGTTGTGAAGGGGCTGGAAGGTCAGGTGTGTGTGTGTGTGTGTGTGTGTGTGTACACAGTAATGAGGCAAGAGAATCTTTAGGCGCTCCTAAGGCATACTTATAGGTTGCTGTGACCCTGTTGCTCTAGCTCTTAGCGTGGCATCACTCTTTTATCTCCGACACAGCAAAACACCTGACTACAGAGTCCATCCTTTCCCTAGAGTAGAAGGTAAATAATAGATGAAACAAACACTCACCCCTTTCACTCCCTTCAGGTCTCCCTTCAACAAGCTGTCCAGTGGGAAGGTGATGATGTTGTTCATGTTCTGAAACTGAAACACCAATGCAGAAATAAATATATATATATAAATAAAACAATAAATAAAACAACAACAACAAAAAAAACAGCCAATTCAAAGCTTTGCTATTCACCATAAACAAAATGATAAGAGCAGTCATGTGGAAATCCCAGCAAGTAATTGCTCATTCCCAAAACATGAAATAGTCAATTAAAGGGTTGAAAATAGACACAGAATCATGCATAAACACGATGAGACTAATCATCGCCTCTTCATTTTAACTGGCAGGGAGCAGCTCCAGTGTGACAGAAAACGTGCAAGTCCCTGTTCGCACTCTTGCACAGGAGTAAATTGGACTAGGCCAAACGCTGCTGTTCTAGTAGTGCCGTTGTGTATTACTATGGCAACGGAATAACCCTGAGGGGTTTGTTTTCCACAATGTGTTTGGGGCCCAAGGGGAACAGACTCGGTGTAAAGCAAAGCGGTGGCTTGCCTACGGCTCATCTGCTGGGAATTGTGGCATACTTTTGCTCTCGCACCCCCTCCTTACGTTTACACTGGAGAAAATTGTACAGCTTAGAATCTAGGAAAGAGGAATCGTGAAGCATAGCACTGTAGCCAGGGAGAGGGACGTAAATAAATAAATAAATAAAATAACACAACACCTGGAGCATCACTAGTGGGATAAGTCTCCCAAGTGCGCCATCACCTCCTGTTCTCCACACCAGAACAAACACACATATTCTGTCCCCCTCTCTCTCTCTCTATCTCCCTCTCACACACACACACACACACACACACACAGCACACACACACACAAACAGCACACTTTGTACTCCTTACACATTTGTGTTCCTAACAAAATCCTGTTGAGATCAGCAAAAGCCTTAACATAAACAGTACAACACAAATAGTGTGATCTCACCAGATTCTTGAAAAGGGCTGTGAGCTCTTTGGTGAAGACAGAGAACTTGAGGAACGCTGATCCCAGGTCAGGGTCGTCTCTGTACACGCAGTTCTCTCCAAACTTCTCCAGTGCTTGGGTGTACTGCTCCTCATTCTCCACGTGAGCTATAACACATTAAAAAGAAAGATAAAAAAATACACTTTAATACACACTTCCAAGTACAACAGCTCAGACCGAAAGTCATACATCATTTCTGATTCACAAGGACTTCTTATTGATCCCTTGAAATATTTGGCGTCATTTTGGATGTTGTCATAGTGATAACAGAGAAAGGACAAAACACAGCAAGGACGAAAAACACGTGCAATATCCACTTTAGGGGCCTTTCCGCAGTAGGGCACAATGACCAAATCAGACACATTCCCAAATTTGGTCATCAGAATGGGCGATTTGAACGCTGGCACTGAAACCGACTGTAAAGGCCGAAATGCAAACAGAATGACTTGGCACCAGCCACAGTGGGAACGGACAGATCTCCAGGCAGCACACAAACCTGTTCCCTTCCCCCCCCCCCTCAACTGATGGCTCACTTCCTGTTCCTTGTTATTCCGCTGAGGCAGACATCACTTACGGAGGCCAGCAACCAATCAGGCGCTGTCCAGAGAGGAGCGAAGAGAAAAGCAAACTGTGTGCTTGTTTTTCTAAGGACTTGTTGATTTCCGATCTCCAGGGGCTTTTGTCATTCACGCACACTGAGGAGATCAATGCGTATCACTCCAGTTCAATGCTGACTGTTGGAAACGAGTCGCAGATTTCAAGGCGGAACTACGCACAGACTTTTGGGAAATTCCAATTCTTCCGGCCTGTGTTTACGACAGCTTTCCCAATGATTCCGGAATCCCACTTCACTAATCAAAGGAGTGTCATCACAAGAGAAAACATTGCATGAGATGAGTGTCGGTGATGGCCAAAATCACACACACATACACACACACAGGTGCACACGCACACACAAAGTTCAATTCCAGATGGACATGAGGAAAGCACTTGGCAAACACCAATGTGCCTGTTTAGTGAAGAAGTAAATGTAGTCAGTGTGAGACAGACCTCCACCCCACCACCCCATGGCCCCACGCCTCATTTACCAAGCGCACCTGAGTGCCTCTGATGCCCGCTGGCCAGTCGCAGCATAGAGATGCCACTCTGCCAGTTCTGCTCTTAGAACAGACAACTCAGAAGGCACGCCATGGAGGACAGCAATGGAGGAGGGGCAGCAAGAGAGAGAAAGAGAGAGAGAGAGAGAGAAAGACAGAGGGGTCATGCAATACTGTCCCAGTACACACAATCACAATGGAGTGAGAGAGAGAGAGAGAGAGAGAGAGAGAGAGAGAGAGAGAGAGAAAAATCAATCTAGCATAATGAATAATAGATGTGAGTCTTTTTTAAGGGCAGTTTTTTGGGCAGGGGTGGAACTGTATCCAGTCCTTTGTCTTAGGGGTGCAGTCAAGGGCACAGGGACACAGGAAAGGCTCTGAGGCTGCAATACTGTACCGGAGTTTCTAAACATGCAGCACTAGGGCCATGTGATCACAACATGAGGAAAGCCCAAGAAGTAAATTATAGTTTACAGTGCTTGTGTGTGTGTGTGTGTGTGTGTGTGTACGTGTCATCTGTGTTTTCAGAGACTCAAAGTGAACCATGTTAGTCAAATTATAGTCTACTCTGTGTGTGTGTGTGTGTGTGTGTGTGTGTCTGTGCGTGACTAGCTTCATCTGTCTTTTCAGTGACTCGATGTCAGTCAGTAACTAGAGCCATAAAGGACCATGACATGCATCAGACCACAGAAGAGGAACATTTATACAAGGGGACATTTTGGCAGTGACGTTTATGCAAATGAATGCAAATACCACTTGATATGCAATAACTAAAATGAACAAGAACCACTGAGTCAATCCTATTTAATATACAGTACACTTTTGACAAGCCACATTACTTCAAAAATGTACACTTCACGCAATTGCAAAGTGACAAAAAGAAAATCCATGAATGCAGCCGTATGGTAATGTCTTGTTTTTGCTGGTGGTTTTGGGAGCAGAAGTGAACAGCTTTGCTGGCAAACCCGACAAGGCCTCCCTGCCATAGAGCGCAGTGAGGACCAGATGGTGGGTCAAGTGATGACTCAACACTCGAGCAGAAAATCTCACCCCGGAAAAAAAATAAAAACAACTGTGAGAAACTGTCAATCTCCAGGAGAGAACAAGAGCAACATTTTCCCCTCCGACCGGGCCCAGCACAAACTCCCAGCCAATGAAATCCTCACGCAGGAGAAACGCATGAGCCACGACAGTCAGTGAAGAAGCCAGTGGAGAACGTTTTGGACTGGAACAGAAATAGCTGGTCTAATCGACCGTGCCATCAATCCCGTCAGTCTGCTGAAGGGCAACAGAGGCACTGAAGGCCAGCGAGGGTGAGCTGGTGAAACCTCACCGTCCACTAGCCCGTCAATGCCAGGTGGGTTCCAGTCACTGCTGGTGGAGATGACTGACCCTGGCAGGTGGCAGCCAGGAGTGAAGAGGGAGTGAGTGAGACCAAGATAGGAGAGGTGACTTTTTTCCCTACTCACACACACACACACACACACACACACACCTGCCGTTCAGGGATGACTCACTGGATCTCGTTATTGAGACAAGATGGACACCCTCTACAGCAAACCACAGAAAGAAGCAACAACCTTAAAAGCCTTCTGGGGAAGAAGATAAAACACCTCCCCCCAAAAGTCCACACAGGTGCTGTGCTGGTCCTCCCCCATAAACATACCGGCACTAAAAACACAACCCAGTCTTGTTCATGCTGAATCATTAGCCCATCTGCTAGATGGGGAAACCACAAGAAGAGAGGGCTGTCTGGGGTGACTCAAACTATCTGAAAACCACCAGGGGATTTGCAGCGGAGAACTTGTAGTTGTCCCGGTGAAATTGTCCATATGGTTCATTCTGTTTACACAATACATTCCTAATCTCCCTATACTGACCCCTATTTGACCTCTTGCCTCCTAACCTGCATGACCTCCTGTACAGACTCCCTTTCCTACTTACAGAGAAAGTCCTCTTATATTGCCCAATGGCTTTACTGTTGACTGAGACTGGGAATGTTGTGACAATAGTCTGTGGTGCTCCTGTGGAGGTCATGTAGTGGTGTAACATGCTGCTTGTTTAGGCACCAAACACACTTCTCATAGTTTTTTTTTCTACCCTGTCAGCTTGACGTCTGTGGGGATCCACCAAACGCCATGCACTGATATGACATTCCAGTCAGGAGGACTATTTCCTGCTGTGGTGGTGAGAGAGAGAGAGAGAGAGAGAGAGAGAGGACCTCACTCACGCTGCAGAGACCAAACCTCTCAAGCACAAACATTGTGAGTTAGTGCCACTGGACTCCTCTGGCTTTACTCCCAGGAGGAGCTTTTCCACAGAATTTTCCTCTTTCCTCTGCATGACTCAGAGATTACCATACAAACACTGGTACCACATTGTGAGACGGGGAACACAGGCACATATGTGTACACACACACAAACACACACACACACACACACACAGAGGACCCAGGCTGGCTGGATTATCAGAGGGGACAGGCCCCAGCTGCTTGTTTGGGTGTTGCTGGTTCCATGGCCTGATCTCTGTTTAATTAACAGATAGCAACCAGATAGAGGGTCCTGTTTCCTGGGTTTCCCAGAGATAGAGCTTGTTTTGACACACACACACACACACACACACACACACACACACACACACACACACACACACACACACACACACACACACACACACACACACACACACACACACACACACACACACACACACACACACACACACACACACACACACACACACACACGTATAATATACATACATAAACCCACCCAAGCTAACCCCCCTATATCCACACAAACGCAGCGGTAGGGCCATCAGGCTGTCAAAATACTGCTGCAATTCCCCCTAAAAGGTCGAATAAAACGTGTTCCAAAACGCCACTAAAAATAGCACTTTACCACAGCATCATTTAGCTTACAGTGAGTTTGTGCTAGCATTTTTTCGTCCTCTGCTGAAACCATGCAAGTATGGAATTTCAATTCTCTGCAGAAAAAACAAAAAAAAATAATGCATCTGGCAGGGTGAGTCAGGGTGAATGGAGTGAGACTCGCCGGCCCGTGACGATCAGTGGTTCTGGGTGTGTGTTAACACAGGTCGGACAGGCCGTCCTGGTTCTGTCAGCGCCGTATCATCCAGGTTCATGCCTCTCCACGCTCCGCAGCGTCCTCCAGAGTGGGTGGGGGTGGGGGGATTCATATTTCCATCACGGATCTCACATCACTTTGATGGATGGGAGCGCAGGCTGGCAGGGAGCGCGGCGAGTGCAGTGGGTTTTGACGTGTCGGAGCCAGATGCTGATCAGTCTGACATTGCGGTGAAGGGGGAGAACGAGGAACGAAAAGTCACAGCAGTAAAAGTAAAAAAAAAATAAAAAAATTTTAAAATACAACTGAGAATGGATATCCTCTGTTAGATAACTAGGACACAGAATGGCTAAGAGGGGTGGGGAGAGTTGGGGAAGGGTTGAGGGCAGGAATACATGAAGGTTCAGCTCGAATAACAAAACCAGGCAAGATTAGGTTGAAGCCCTGAGGATGCATCTCATACAGGACCAAAGTCATTCTGCCTCTCTCAAGGACACACTGTAGGCAAACATACAAAAATATTTGGGAAAGGGGAGAGAACCAGAGTGGGAAACCAGAGTGAGAAAATGACATTCGCCATATGAATGTAAGAGTGTGTGTGTGTCTGTATGTATCAGCATGCCCTTGTCAGTGTGACTGTGAGTGTGAGACTGTGTGCGAGTGAGAAAGAGATTTCAGATTAGGATATATCTACAGGCGGGAGACAAGAGGCTTAACAAACTTTTGTTAAGGCTCACAACACGCCAACTGCAAACTTTATCCTCTGATGAAAGCCTAGTTATACTCCAGACTCCCTCTCCCTCTCTCGCAAGTTAAGGGAGACATGTCATCTTAAGCTTCCTGGGAGAAAGGACAAATGATAAAGCCAAAGAATTAGAAAGTGGGAAGTTACCCCTGTGATTTATTGTGATTTATTTCTGCCTAAAACTGCAGCATAGCAAACACTCAAAAAAAAAAAAAAGACCAGTCTTCTAAATGCATTCTGACATGATGTACTGCTTCTGTAACATATCCGTGTAACTCTAGCCTGAGGATGACAGATATATAGAGTGGCAGCATGCAACTTGTGTCTATACGGTACTCCTGCAAGTCCTGGTTTTCCTCGACAGACCTGGCAGATGATTTACGTCTCACATGGACAGTCTGGTCAGGTTTACAACGCCCTGAGCTCCTAAGTCGACTGACCTTACCATCGCCCTCACACACATCAAGTTGATCCACTGGCAATAAAGCCTGCAACACCTCAGTTTTACAGCCTTTTCTCACACACTTAAAATAAAGCTTAATAAATTGTTCGGTAGCAGACCAGTTATGGTGTTGTATTTACAACATAAATACAACCATTTCAAAGCCATTGGACCAATTGGACCATGGAACCCTCATGGAGAAGAAAAATGTCCAAGGACTCCCTCATGATTGCAACACATATTTGACCATATAGGCATATATCCATTTGTTCAGTTAGATTCTAGATGCTATTTAAAAGCAAGGTTTTTCACAGACCCCATGGCAATGTGCTGCGGACCCCTGGGTTGCTGGATCCCAGTTTGAGTCTAGGTTATATAATGTCCAATACAAGCCTCCATACAACACAAAATGATACACACAAAATGACATAACACACATCACGAAATCCCACAGATTCTTCACATGTGTGTATGGAGCAAAATGAGTGGGCCTTGCTGTGAGGCAGGGAACTGGACTTGTCTGGACATGGGAAAATATCTGCTGACTGAGGTCATTTTCACTCAAGGAATAGCCTAACCAGGTTCATAGAATACCAGCCCAGAGCTTCTCACTCTTCTCAGAGGTGAGATGAAGCTCTCTATGAATCCTGAGATTAAAATACAAACATATAAATTAAATGTGGAGCTCCATACTGGATGCTGAGATTCATATTTTAATCTCAATTTCCCCCCCCACACGCAAACAGCCCCTCCACCCTAGACGTTTCACATTATTTAAAAACCACATTCCTGGTTTCGGTCAGCTTTAGTCAGAAAATTATCCAGATTGCTGGTGTAAGTCCAAAAAGCCTCTTACTGAAAGTGCTTAGCAGCTTAATATGGGTTTTAAAGGATTGCTGTCATTTGTTTCAGGGGAGAGAGATGCGGTCACTGTATCTGGAGCCAAAGGCAAAGCGACTTATTGAAATCGACCACACAGGTAGTGGCATCACGGTCGTCCACAGGGACACAGAGTATTTTGTTGTGTAGAGACTAGTCCATTCATCCCAGTGACAACCCCCCCATCCCCACGATCCCAAACACACACAGAGTAAACAGTGAAGTCTGCTCCGTTTGCTTAATGTCACAGATACACCATAGGACAGACAGCAATCACCTGTTGTACACACAATATCAAGGTCAGCGTCTCAGCTAACAAAAGCAGTTCACTGATAGCATGTTGGACACTGCAGTCTTTGAGTCCCCAGGTGTAAGTCTTTTTTGTTGAGTCTTTTTTGTCAGCTCTTCTACTTTCACTGTTATATTGGTTATATTTGTTATATCTCATAAGGGGGTTCATCCATCTCATAATGTATTGCACTTCACATCAATCACTAAAACTAAGTCCTGTTTTATAGAAATTGGACAATGGTCATAACAGTGAGCCATCATGAGTAATTGTACAAGTCACACAGGGCATGCGTGTCGTGGGAGTGGGTGGCTTTACAGTAGACTACTATAGATGGTTCCTGTTCCTGGGGAGGAGGAGACGAGGGGGGTGGGGAGGTGGGGGTGGTGGAAGCTGAGTGAGGCGCAGGGAGGCAGGAGGCAGCAGGGGGACTGGGAACCTCATCAGAACAAAAGCTGGAGAGGGGAGGAGGCAAGAGAGACCCCAGCCGCTTCGGAGAGGACAACAAAAACACAACCGGCACACACGCATGCAGGCAGGCACGCGTGCGCACACACGCGCACACACACACACACACACACACACACACACACACACACACACACACACGCACACACGCACACACACACACAGAGGGTGTGCCCAACCACAGCTGTCTCTTGGGGCTAGAGGACAGCTGTCCCCCCCTTGAACAGAGGTAGCAGTGTTCCTCAAAAAAAAAAAAGAGGGGGCAGCTCAAACTCAAACATGCACTCAGACACACACACACACACACACACACTGTGTGCCCTGTCAGGAGGCTGAGGCCCTGTAATCATGCTGGGCTGTCACAGCCGGAGAGACTCAGCATTGTGACGAGATTCACAGCCCTACTAACACAGGCCAGCAGCACTCTCCTTCTTCTCTCTCTCCCTCCCTCTGTCTGTCTCTCTCTCTTTCCTTCTTCTCTCCCTCTTCTCTCTCTCTTTCTCTCTCTCTTTCCCTCTTGTCTCTCTTCTTCTCTTCCAGGCTCTTTCCTTTCGCTCTCTCAGCTCCTCTCGTCTCTGCTACACTGCAGTGTGTTTTTCCTCTACTTTTGACAAGCAGGGAGGAACTCATGACACAACAAAAAAGACACTGCAGATTTGCAGATTTGTTTACGGGCCAAACTGCAGCAAAAGCAGGGCCTACTCTGGCCCACATGGCAGGAGTCAGAACCTTCAAGAATGTTCTGGATCTTTAAAAAACCCAAACACTCTTGAGCCTTGGAGAGTGACCTTCATGTACAGAATCTCCCACTGAGGACTAGGGATGGAAAAAAAAAATCACACTGTCTCTTTTTGTGATGCAGTATTGATGAAGTAACACTGGTTACTTCATTGCCTTTAACTTAATTTACACAGATATCAAAATGTATTGTGAATTAGTCTTTTATCTCTTTTAATCAAGCATCACAAAATAACTCATAACACTGTCATAGAAAGTATCAAGTATCATTCTCTGTGTTTCCAACCCCTAATGAAGATCAGTGAAAGCTGGTGTTGGTGGTCATGCACACACTCTCTCTCTCTCTCTCTCTCTCACACACACACACACACACACGTAGATTACCCTTGTGCTTGAAGAACAGATGGGCACCAACACCAGCATCATAAATCTACAGACCAGGCCAAAACTCTATTCTTATCTTTCTCTCTCACTCTCAAACACACACACGTCTACCCTGGAAATACATGTCTATGTGTGTGTCTGTGTGAAAGATTTTTTTGTTTGTTTTAAAGATGTGTACAGCAGGCTAAGCCCAAAGGTTAAGGCTTCCAGCTTTGACATGTGCCTAAACCTGTAAGCCGTGATGATTCACAAGAGTGGGTGGCTTTTAATTGGGTCACTCAGTGCAGGTTAAGACAAGGCTGTAAACCAGTCAGGGGGATTAACACATACTCACCCAGACCGGAGGTGTAGATGGCCTTGACTGACTTCTTCATCTTATAAAGGACGCTGCGGTCCACATCCAGGGCCTGAGAGAGAGAGAGCGGGGCGGGGGGCAGAGAAAGAAAGAAAAAAAAGAGAGAGAGGGAGAGAGAAAGAAAGAGAGTAGAATTAATAACATGACAAGCCAAATTGTTTTTATTGTTTATATAGCTGGATGCATATCCAAAACAGCCTCGTGGTCCTCAAGGGTAAAGCTGAATGAATGAATGAGTCCTGCAGCTGCCCTATCAGCACGGGTGATCTAACAGTTCTGCACTCTTAAGTTTCCCTCGTCTCCCATGACTTCCATCTGCCAAGGAGAGCTAGTAGCAGCAGGTGCTTGTGTGTGTGTGCGTGTGTGTGTGTGTGCGTGCGCGTGTGTGTGTGCATGTGTGTGTAAAGGGACAGCCTCCCATTTGTCTGCAGGTGATTCATTATTCAGGACTCTTTCCTAAAAATAGTCTCAAACACACACACACGTATACACACAAACACACACATACACGCACGGACACACACGTACACTCATGTACACACATACACACACACACAGCTGGGAGAGAGGAAGCTAGAGGGAGGGTGGCTGCTTCTTTCAAATCTTCCAGAGTGAGACAGAGGGGGAATGAGAGACAGTGAGAGAGAGAGAGAGAGAGAGAGAGAGAGAGAGAGAGAGAGAGAGAGAGAGAAAGAGAAAGAGAGAGTGAGAAACAACACCATGCCCTTTCCTCATCCTCCATTTGTTTCTGTGGGGGCTACTGTTCTTAGGCGCCCATGACTCTGGACACGCTGCCTCAAAGCAGCCATACAAGTTGGGACAATGAGCTGCTGTTCTGGGCAAGGCAGCCCTCACTCACGCTAGTGCTCACCAACACCCATCGTCTCTGTCAAACGACACTTTAGACACTCCCTCCCTCCCCATTGATGAGGAGGGGCTCCTGTACAAAAGGCACAGGGGACCTTATTCGCTCTTTCGTAACAGAGACTCTGTGCTACTGGTGTTACAAGTAGTACAGCTTAGAATAACACACAGTAAAACCATGTCATTAAAAAGGATTTGAGATGATCCCCTCAGCAGGGACTGAGATACGTTTGGGAAATGACTCAAGCTTCTTTTTTTAATGTTCATTCTGTTCAACTTTTCACTGTGTGTGGCTGAATTTCAGGGGTGGTCTACTGTTTTCAAAGTCAGGGTGGTTGTAATATTCAAGATGATAAAAGTTACAATGGTGAGGGAGATTCACACAAGCCTGACCATCTAAGGGCACTTCAAGAATATTGACTTGAAGAGTATTTTGACATTTTTTAAAAGAATTACTCCTTTTGAACTCCATAAGAGGCACTAAAAAAAAAAAAAAAAAAAAACTTTCTTGATTTCCTTGCTTCACTCATGACGCCAATGCTATGTGTGGAACAATGACACAAAACAAGGCTTTCCCATTCAGTCAAAACTGTTTGTATAATGCAGTGGTCCGACCTGAACTTGACCCCCCGAGCAGCCTGTGGGGTATTAAAGCTGACGCCTGGCCTGAATGGTTAGCTTGTGTGAAAACCTCATTTTCACTTTCTCAACACCTTTCTTCCCAGCAGTAGCACAGTGGGATTTGACTCAAACCATCAAGTCAGCAAAGACCATTGCAGATCTCCTATTAATGTGGTGTTACATGAGGGACAAAAAAAAAACACCATTCCCCAAAAAACCCTGAGAGTTTGTGCAAGAAGGAAAATATTATCCTCCACATCCCGTGCAGATAGCAGCTTTAGCAGACCCAACAAACCACCATTCTTCTAGATCTTTCCAGCTATAGTGTATGAGGAAGCGCAAATAGTCCTGCTAGTTAGCTCACCACTTCAAATGTGGCTGCTAGCTTTGATGGCTACATGGAATCACTGCAGTCTATAAAAGTTAAAACATCAATAGGCAATGTGAGTTTTAACAGCATTTACCCAACATTTTCACTCAATTCCTTGTGGCTTGTGGAATTTACATAAACTGACAGCACTATTATTTTACATTCACAACCTCCGGGGCTCAGCTTCGCAACACAAGCCAAGTCTCACTGTGTGGTGAAAGATAACAAGCCAAGTGAATATTGAATGTGCCAGTCTTTAATAAGCAACTCGCAGAAAACACCCCTCGTTTCATTAACTGTGACAACAATGCCATGCTAAAAAAGGATGGTAAATCTAGTATGAGATCTTTCTCTTCAATTAGAGGGGGAAAAAAAAAGTCACTTCTCAGTGCGGCACTGAAACACAACGCCTATACTGGTGCAGTAAAGGTCTATTGAGAGTGGACTACCAGAAACCCTATAAATGCAATACATTACAGCCTGTCATATCTACCACCAGCATCACATTAAAGTCTAATGTTTTCCTCATTATCTCGCCTTCTGGTGCTCAAGAGAAACCTGACTCTCAAGCATTACTAGTGATATGTTATCTTGCCTGAGGTAGATACTTTCATAATGATGTCCTAAAATCTTTTTTTTTTTGGGTGGGGTGGGGGTGGGGTCAACACTGCATCTGAACAACTGAATCAATGGCTTTAAAATTTCCCTCATTGATTTCATTTGTGAGGCTTGGGACTCCAGTCAAATTACGTGGTTGAGGTCTGGCGGGAGGCCACAGAACCACGTGACGCTACTGAAAATGTTATCCACTCTGGTACAGACGTGTGTGTGTGTGTGTGTGTAGGGAGGGGGGTCTACACATGTAGGCAACAAGTCAGCAGCCATTTTCTGTCGGTTACCTAATGAAGCGTCAAGTCCACTGCACCGTAATAAGATCATCAAGTAATTTGATAGAAGACCATGGTGTATCTTCATTTGCCGAACAAATGTTTCTAAAACATGACACTCAAAATGGGAGCAATGCTTTCCTTCCTACTGGTGGAGAGCCACAGTGGATGACCCTGTTTTACTGATCAACAATGACCATTCTTCCTTTCTTCTACTGCTGTGAATGGGGGCTGCGAATGGGAGTGGCAGCTGTGGTTTCCTTAAATCTGTCTCTTGTCATAACACCGACAGTAAATAATGTGGATGCCGGACGGTGACCTCTCTGCCACAGGCTCGCAGAGGACAACGTGTCCAACCGCTCCGGTCTCAAATCCACTGGCTTACTGTGTATCCACAGGCTCAATGTGCATTTGTGATTTATTAGGTCCTTAGTGGACAATTAAGATTGGGGAGGTATTTGGGTTGAGGGTCAGTATTAGTGCTTTGGAGCAACGTTTTGATTTTAGTTAGAGTTTGCAACTCTTTAAAATCACCCAGAAAGTAACCACAAAAGAGAAAAATATATTGGTTCACCTATAATCTGTTTCACTGTGAATCTCTGATAAACATGATTTTCAAATGTGCTTGTAATAAAAAAAAATCTAAAAACAAATTCAGAAATCCATTTGCTTTGAAAACACACTGGTCTGAGTCATTAGGGCTGGTGCTGCAAACTACAGACTGGTGAACATCGGCCCTTTTGAAATGAATCAGCAGCAGTCTGATAGGCCTTCATTAAAGCTAAGCACACTGAATCATTTCATTTTCTGAGACAGCATGTTAAGTGCTAACGTAGAGCTATTCAGACAGCGCTCACTCACTCGCTCGCTCGCTCAAACAGGTTCATTCTTTTACACACTTGTCTTGGACACACACACACACACACACACACACACACACACCTAAAGCTGCCATATCAAGAGATCAGTGAGAAGAGGGCTATAAAACAGAGACCTGATGACAGCTCTCCTTCACTCTATCGCCTCTTCGCTCATTGCCCCGTCTTTTACGCTCCTCGTATTCCTCAATTGCAGCCATTGCGAGGGTCAGGGTTCAGCCACTCGACTGAATTGGATCCTTCTTCCCCTTGCCTTTGAAGGCACTAATCTAATATTAGAAATTTCATCCCATAAATGAAATAGCAAAGGGGATGGTGGGGGTTCCACTAACGGCTCTACAGTGTTTTAGTGCTGATATCTCACAGACACCCTGCCCCTCAGTACAGGGAGGATTTCTGCCAAATGACTCATAAGTGTTGTGTGTCTGCGTGTATAAGAGTCACTGTAAACCATGTTGCTTTTATCATACACATACACAATGTGCTGATCACTGTACAGTACAGAATGAGTAAGCTAACGATAATGTGTTGGTCTTGATTGTGATGAATGTGCGTTTTGGACTTCTAACACATGACATCAGGCACCATCTGCCCCTCCATGATTGCAAGCCAATTCCTCTGAGGCTGCCAGGCAACCACTGGGGTGTGTGTGTGTGTGTATGTATGTCACTATACATACCAGGGAAGTGGACAGAAGATCATTCCAACATCTTGCTGAGATTTACAATACACTGATGAGGGTTGCAACCATCTCGGCAGATGTTTCAAAATATCAAACTGGGACCAGACCCACTTTAGAAACACAAATAAACAAAGACACAGAAGCAATGAAGTGGCACATTAGGGAGCCAAGTCAGTTACCAATACGAAGGCATACTGCTCCATTAAATAGAACCATAATCACAATTTTTCCAATTTTACAGCAACAGACATAAACTTTTCAATGACCATTTCCCTACCTACACACACACCTGCTGAGCCTGGCTGACAGCCAAACTCCTTCCATTCTTTTGTCCAGTCCCAGCAACATCCCCTTTGTCACTGCAGGTGGCTAAAAAGATTGATCAAACTTGCCACAAATCCAACAATGGCTGACCAGAGCTGGTTCTGCATCTGCTGTCTGGCATCGGCTTAGGGGCCAAGACAGTCCAAGTCCAAGAATTAAAGCACTTGCCCTGGATAATCTTAGAGGTATTAAAGCAAACAACACAGCCAGAAATTAGCCACAGAGGGTCATTCGTTTTACGTGAAGCCCCCGTGCGATTGTCATCCCTCTTGAGATTTGGAGCACAGTTTGAAGGCGTCCATGTTAATCCTTTGGGGAATTGTGTTTAAAAAGATGATTGGAACAGGGACTTAAAGAAACGAGTGATTTCACCACATTGGTTTGTTTAACGCCAAGATAAGACACAGGCAATGTGTTATCCGTGTTGTTCCTGAGCTACAGTTAAAAAAGAAAACTGCCAAGGTTGCAAATACACGGTATCTGCTTAGCGTCCAATAACAATGACATCATGAACAGTTGTTGGAGGCAAGATCGGAGGGGGGACAGTTTGTTGATGTTCCACAATGGGTAATAACTCATCAAAACAAAAAAACTCGTGGCCCCAGGCGAGGATGTAAGCCAGAGAGCTTGATAAGGATCTGAGATCTTGCTGCGGCTTTCCCACTGAGAGGGTGAAGCGGTGATGGTGGTGGACGAGTGTCCCATGGAGGCAGGGGGGACTTGATCTCTGTCCTCCGGCCAAAATAAAGGGATTCCAGAGTGACTGTGGACACGAGGATCAGTGATGACCCCGGGCCTCATTGTTCTCATCTGGCTGTGCAGTTATTTGATGACGGCATGTCTAGTACTGCTGTGCGCGCACACAGACACACACCCTCCCTTCCACCCTTAGGCTGAGAAAACAAAGTGACTGTGCCGGGATGCATTTTAGGGGGAAGCAGGGGGTAGAGAGGTGGGGGTTGGGGTAGAGTAGTGGTGGTAGGTGAGAGGGGCGGGGGGGATGTGTTACCGCTCTCAATCTGTGACAGAGCTCCACAGTCTCTCTCCTTCAACTCCCTCAACTGCTAAGCATCATGGGAGGGCAACCCACAAAACAAATGCCTGGCTCCCGTCTGGTGTAGCGCTGTACATGGCCTCTTTGATCCCCCCCTCCACAGCTCTCCCAAAAGAAAATAATGACCGAAGGAGAAGAGGAGAGAGACAGAGACGGAGAGAAAGAGAACAGAGGGTGTAACAGACTAATAAAGGGTGTGGCACTGAGTGAGAGACAAAGAGACAGATGAGAAGCAAAGAGAAGAGAATAAGAGAAAATCCTTTGCGTCCACCTCGCCTCACATTCTGAACCTACGCCAAGGGAGGCAGCCCAGGACACAATTATCCAATGTGGTCAGGAGTGAGCTGATTACAATCCCACTTTTTCACTGGGGCACCCAGATGTTGTGGCTCAGAGCGAAACAAACCGCCTGGAACGGAACAGTGCACCAAGCCAGCCTATTGCTGCCGAGACTGGGTGTGGTATGCCCGGGTTATGTGACACCATTGTGTTCTATGTTAAGAGCACTTTAAATGCTTCACACATGGGAGAGAAGAGGAGAGGAAAGGGAGGGGGTGGGCTGAGCTACACTGTTCACACTATCCATGTGGCAAACTGTAAATGCTTACTTAGCTTAGCTTAGTGTGTGTGTGTGTGTGTGTGTGTGTGGTCGCTGCTGGAAGGCAAACTGAAACTGTTCAAATGTCTCTTAAAACTCCAGTCATGCCACTGAGTTGTCACAGGCTCATACCCCATGTGGCAACACAGTAAAAAAAAACCTCCAGCCTAAACTCAAGCCATACATGTGAAGAATTGAAAATGACAATATAATTCCCATATGTGCCTACATCAACACAAATAGTCCCTTTCTGAGGCTATTCTCTACAGTGCCACACCGGAACATACAAGAGCATTGAATACCAGAACATACCAGAGCATTGAATTCCCATTTACTCTGCTGAGGAAGTATATCTGGGATTCTATACCCATATAGAATATATCTCTCAAAAGGAATGTTCCCCAGCCGCAGAAAGCAGCTCCATCCCTGCATCTGTGTCACAGCTGTAACGGTTTTTGTCTGAGACTACACCTCTAGTGCAATTCGACAAGAGTTTTGTTTGTTGTAATTTTTCCACCCTGACGTTTTGAAACGCCACATTCCTCTGTTGGCGTGAGAAGGTTCCAGCAACAAATGCAGTCGTAATTTAGCGTCATTTAAGTTCGCAGCTATATCAGGGGCGCCCTAACCGGATTATTCAATGTTGTTCTGAAAACTAGATTAGCTTTTACTGAATAACAGCCCATCAAGCCAAGTGGAATTACAGATGGGGTGGGTGGGGGAAGGGGCCACAAACTGTGGCTGGAGTCCCACTGACTTGAAGCTAAATGACCATCAGTTAGAGCCATCTTCCCTGTGAATGACCCTGGTTCAATTTAGGGGAAAGCGCCAATATAACCATTTGCTTGTAATGAATTTCATTATGAGCCGCAGCTAAAATGCTACAGTAATATTATCATTTAGAGCTAAGGATAAAGTGATGAGAGTCTGTGTGTGTTTAATTATTCACTTTTCAAACAAAGCTTTGGTTTGGATTTTTGGAAGTGTTTTGTGAATACACAGCCTTAGTTTGATGTGTTTACTTCTGTCAAAGTTACAAAATATTTGGGAAGAAATGCACAAGGGTTTGTTCAACCTGAAAGAAGGGTGTTTGTGTGTGTACGAGCTACACACATTCTAAAACAGGTGGGTGAGGGCAGCGGACTCATTAATGTGACTACTTGGGCACTTGTCTTCTTTAATGGTCCTCTAACAGCACCTACAATGCATTTGAATGAGTAACGGCAACATCTTGGCCCCTCCACCACCCCTCACCCAGGCCGGTATGACCCAGTCATCAATACATGGGAGAGGAAAGGAGACACACAAACAGATTGAGATTAACTGAGGACATGAACAGAGACTTCATAATACAATGCTCGTGTTTATTCAAGAATTTTCACAAATAAATGATAGAGAAGACAGGGGAAAGTATTTAGCCCTTTTCACACTGGAACCCGCTACATTCCAGGGACCGAAATTGCGAATTCATTGTGGATCAAGCACTGTGAAAGCAAGGCGTATCTCTGCCTAAAGCCGTGTCCCCGTGTTGGGAGTTAGAAGAGTTGGAGAGTTAGAAGGGTAGCCAGCAGAAGGAGCTCTGCAGAGCCGTCCGTATAAGATATTTTATGAGCGGACGTCATAGTAGCTTGAAACTGAACTGCTGGTTGCAAAAAAACATCTTATAGACTCTCATAGACTTCTGTACATAGACTTCATTACCTTCCCTAGAACTCCTGACAGTGACACACCATAGCGACTTGGATAACGCTCATTGACAGAATCCCATCTTAAACTATCCAACTAGCCTACTTTTACATTGAAATTTAGCTTGTTATTGGTTTTACATCCAGACAGCAAAGCTATGAAACCACAGTTAGTGACATGAATGCAAACGGAGGGTTGCACTCGTGATACGTCGACGCTCACACACACACACACACACACACACACACACACACACACACACACACAAACACAAACACACACCATGCTCCTCTTGCAGCTCCACATAAGATAAGTTGGTAGAACTACACACACAACAGCACAATAAAACAAAAACTCACCTCAGAGTAGCAGAAGTTGCTGAAAAACTTGCAGAACATTTCCCCATACAGTACTGATATGGAATTGGGCTTAAAACTGTGTTCAAGCCAAATCATTCCAAATAATATAGGCTATAATATGCCCACAGCTGTGTGTGTGTGTGTGTATGTGTGTGTGTTTCATTCCAGAATTATCTGAAAGAACCAGCAGTAACACTGACCTGAATATTGACGAATGAACCTAACAAACAAACACCCCTCAGGAGAGTGTGCTTAGTTACAGCAGGACACAAGAGAGAAAAGGTGTGTGTGTGTGTGTGTGTGTAGGTTCCATGTTTCTGAAATTCTATAACAAAACTACACACATACACACACACACACATTTGATTGTGAGGAACTTTTTACAATCTGACATTTTACAATCTGACAACGCTGTCTGGGGAATACGTGTGTGAGTGTGTGTGTGTTTTCCTTGCTGGTTAACAGTCACTCATAACAAAGCCTGCATTGTTAACTTTTTTGCTAACATTGCAAACTACATTAGAATAAAAATACTGCTACATGCTCATCTGAGCACATTCAGACACACACACAAACACACACACACACACCACAGTATTGCAACTCCTCTGTGGGGCAGCAGCAGTCACCACCTGCCAGTGGCAGTAATCACACTTTTCTGCGGCTTTAATTGAAGTAATTAACCCACTTGAGAAAACAAACTCTTGTTTGAAACCGAATGCCAGACGGCCTTCTCCAGGCATCTCTTCCTGTGTACCTCCCCGTTTTGCTCCCGTACATCAAAACCTCACCTCCTCCTCCTCTTCCAAGGGTAAGCAAAAAGTCCCATTTGCCAGGTCACTGGGCACTTCAAAGAGAGACCCCTTGGTTTTTATGTCCTAGTGGGGGCCATCTTCATTGAGGGCCACATTAGAGCAAGCAGCACCCCACCCCCCAGCAGTGACCCATATTCAGGGGCCTCGACAGCCAGACTCCTCTCCCCCTGTCCGGCATCTTTTCCATGGAGATGACCCTTGGGCCACAGCAACCCAAATACTTTTGAGGGAAAAAAAAAGAACATAAAACAACCCTACTGACCATCTTGCAAAATAACCTACTAAATGTTCCAAACATGAGGAGGTAATCTGGGCGAAAAAAAGGGTGAAATTATGTCAAACAATGAATTGGTGATGATGCTGTCATGAAATTGGAGACAAAGAACCAATACAAGAAAAAAGGGGAAAAGGGACAGAGTGACAGTACAGGTGAAGCCTTTCATTGGTCTTTGTCGAGGATGAACATAACCTGCATAACCAGAAAATCCAGCCAAGGAAGGGAGGCCCTGCTGAATGGCGCATAATGGATGTCCTACAAGCTGGCTGTTCTGTCAAGAAGATTGCAATTGGCGATAAGACCAGCAAGGAAGTACATGTCAAGAGTAAACCTTTTTTCATCCTCTCAGGAGAAAGCCCTAGGGAGTAGGGCCGATTCATTCATTGCTAGACCCCGTAGCTTTTTACAGACTTCCTCCTCAACTACTCCTGCATGAAGCTTGTAAACAGCAGGAGACTGATAAAAACAATTCCATCCGTGAGGTAATCAAAACCTTGTTGAGATGTCAGGCGCAATATGTCCAAATAGCCTCTCTTGCAAAAGACCTATGCAAGAACCGAATGTGCACTTTCATGGAGGCGGAATGATCTGGAATGTATTGTATGAGAATAATATGAGTTGGCTGCCCAATCTAGGGTCCGGTTAGCCTCAGCTGGAAAAGATCAGAGAGAAATGAAGCGTCTACAGAAAAACGTGGACTTCATGTTTTTAAAAAGCACGGGAGCCCCAGTTGGCGACTCCTTTGAAGTCCTTCAACACTCTGATTACTTTTCAGAGTAGATCCAACTGAAGTTCTGCAACGTGACAGCCCCAGTAATATGGGCTTTCAACTGCATTAAAAATTCAGGTGTTGTTTAAAAATAGCCTGCCTGTCCAAAGTAAGGTCACAGATGATGGAGATTTACTACAATGCACATCCTCACTGAATGAGACAGAGGTCTGGCAGTTTGAAAGTCAAGCGAGAAGGTAAATAGACCATATTTTAAATCATATCAATAAATGTTTGTTTTTGAAAGCTGCCAAGTATTTCTGAATAATGTTTTTAACCTGTGAAAGACTGGCATGTGGGCATATAAATATTTTGGCTATATATTCCATGCCAAACTACTTAATTTCAATGAACAGCCCAACACAATAAGGAGGGCAAAGGTAACCTGGGAACCTTGGTCTTTCCCTCTTGGAGAGAGCAACAACAAATCAATGAGAGAGTTCATTAATGAAGAGCCAAGTCTTGACAGCCAACAATGGCTTTGCAGAAGGAGTTGTCCCTGGCAATCTGTGACAGACCCCCTGATGGAGGGCCTCCTAGCTCCCATTAACACTTGCTGAACAAAGGCCAGTGCCCTCCTGACCCCTGTCCGATCAATGCCTCCCCCCCCCGCTCCGCCCAATTAATGGGATTTCCTCACATGGCTCATTCTCAGGGGCTACCTCGAGCCGCCAAGGGGGAGACCACAACATCGAGTACCGAAGGGGGGAGGAACATGGGCCCCAAATCCACTGAGACAGGACCATGACCTTACCCCACCCTCAATCCCCCATTCCTACAGAGGAGCACCCTTCACTTTTGGGTTGAGTTCAGCATTAAACAAGTTACCTCAAGATGATACAACAGGAGCAACGTTAGCAGAAGCTAGATACTTTCAGCATATGCTAGCTCTCTCTGTGAACTATACCTGTCCACTTTTATTTGGGTTATATCAAACAGACTATGTAGTTAGTTGTAGTCCCTGTGATAAACTGATAAGAACAGAAAGCCTCTTACAGGAGGAAAAGACAATCACAGTCCTTGGTGATTGGGCAGTAAGTCTGAGCGTCTAACTTGTTGGACGGTGGCCCTAATGTTGTTACTCTGGGGATTGCCTCTGCACTCCTAATCTCCATTCGAGAACGCTCGTTAAAACTTCCCTCCCTGTAGCCACCTGTTCCTGGGCACAGCTGTGCCTGGGTCAACCCTTCCACTGAGCCCTCCCGTCGACTACTCAAGCAGGAGAGGAAAGAATCACCCTGCCTCCCAGACCCTGTCTCTCAGTCTCTTTGGGAGACAAAAACAACACATGGTGGTGGGCTGTCTGGCCTGTCATTCATTAGTCTCAGGCTAGCACAGGACAGTCCAGTGAAGGAGATTGTTTCTGCCTGCATTTTGAATCATTATATGCAAGTAAAATTTGGCATACCTGTCCCAGTATTGTCTGATATGAGGTGGTTCAGTTTGGATGGAACTTTAGCTGGGCATTAAAAGATCAGCAACGCACCAGTACAGCTAAGGCACTGATTTACTACAGTCTCTGGAGTTTGCATTAAGGCTATGGGTTCAAGACAGTACACTTCAACCATTGTTTCTTGACACATCGCCAGTTACGTTGAGACAGTTCAAGCACCATGCTAAAAGTGGCCTTGAGCTTGAGAACCTGTTAAGTGCATGCAAACTGTGCCTCGAGAGCAGAGCCCTCCAAAGAGTATGCATGGCTGGTGCCAACAGTTGCCCGAGACGTCAGGAATGTCACAGGGATTCCCTGGATATCTGCCAATAATCTCCATGCAAAATCATGCACTCGGGCGGCATGCATTACCAGCGCATGGCTGAAATACCAACCAGCTGGCACAGAGGCTAAATACTGTATGTAGAAAGGACTAATGTGTGCCTAGTTTGAATTTCATATTCAGTTGTAAAAAGGGACTATTTTTATAAGTTGAGGAACCTAAAAATATCAGGTTTGAGAGGAAAGTGACACAGAGAAAGGAAGCAGGGCCTCAAGAGGTTGGCCTTTCACTCTCTCAGGGACAGCCTGAGAAAACAGAGGGAATCAGGGATTCTACTTTAGACCAGACAGGATAAAAATACACAAATACTAACAACAAACAAAAGGCTCTAATAGACTCAGTAATTGCCAACTGTACAAATGCAAATATCCTCTCATGTATCTTATCTGATGACATGCCCAGCAGCTAAATTCAGAGAACACGTACTCACACTAATGTCACTCTGGCATGTGTCTCTGACACACACACAAGTAGTAGCTACACACTAGGCTACAACATACACACTGAAAATCAGTAGTAGTTTTCATGCCTTCAATACACATCTTCAATATAAGTCTTGTAATACAGGAGAAACCACCCTGGACATCTGCCATTCTAGTTAGTAAAAGCCAAATTGGACAAGTAGCACTAGCGTGAAGAGACATGGGTTTTGCTGCAAGAGAGAGAAAGAAACAGAGTGCTACCCTGGGCTTTCTCCAACTCGAGAAGAAGCACTATAAATTCCCACTGGAGTGGAACTGATTGATTCTGATCCCCCTTCCCTTTTAATTCACTGCCAAACGACAACCGGCAACACTCTCGGGAGCTGAAGCGAAACACATATCAATACCATTTTCCAAGCCATGCTGCACAGATCGGAGGCACGTCTTCAACCGGAGGCAGGTCTTGTCAGCTTAGAAGCTTCTGTACGAGAACAGTGCACCATCATAAGCATCTGCTGTGTCAGCTCCTTGGAGATCTTGGATTACCATTTTTTAGATAACTGCACTGACAGTCCTGCTGAGGATGACCTCAAAGAGGCTTTACTGAGCGTACAGAAATGTCACTTGTAAACAGGGGGGGGCTGGCAGTACAAGTTGTCCTAAACAGAAGTTGATGTTTGCGTCTTTTGGTAATCTACTAGTGGTCTGGTTTAATGGCCACCGCTCATGTAAACGAACTTCTGAATGTGACAAGCTTGCGTAAAAATAACTCTACAATGGACGACACGGCCTGCTTTATTTACACAAAATACATTTAAGGATCTGTAGACCTAACAAAACCATCAGGTCCCAAATGACCTTTTCCCAAGCTGTAAACAAGAGTAATGGGTCAGCGCATTCCCAAGGAAAACGTGTAGTTCAACTGGCACAGTTGTAGTTGTAGTTCAACTCACAACTGTGCCACAAAATCAGTGAAACTCACAATGAACATGAGTTTAACAAAGCCACGGTCAGGCCTAGGATATGAAGGATGCCTTTTCAGGCTGACCGAGGACTTCTAACTCAAGGCAGCTGCCTCCGCACAATATGTGGAAGTGTTCACATTCCTTTCGAAGTCAGAGCATCTAATTGGACCAACACATGCAGAGGTTGCCCTAATAACAATTTGCCTTGTGGTTTTTTTTTTCTTTTTTAATATACTCATGGTCACAATTAGATGCAAAAATGGACTTATTCCACACACTCCTCTATATTTGATGGGTTTCCCCAACACGTATGGAGTCCTTTCATCAGAGAGATTTAGGACATGGCAGCTGTAATGACTATGAGAAAATTATTTGGAAGGGATTAAATGGATTTAAATCACGCTATTTGTCTGTCATCTAAAATAGCTGACTGCTGTAGTCTGGTTTAGACTACATGTGTCAAACATTATTTCCATCAAACTAACATACTGTACTGAAATGTTATGCGCCTCGTCTAAAGTAGAGTACAGAGTACAGCAGGTTATGTAAAAACAATTAAGAGATTAAGCACAGTGGCAGTGGCAGACTATAGTTGCTTGACTGTTATTGTTGTCAGGGACATCTGATATCTCAGAGGACGTTGTAAAACTAGGATCTTTGCACTGCATCAAGAGTGTATTAAAATATCAACTTAGTGTATCTTTGCGTGGTTTCCATCACACATGGATAGACAATAGGTCATAGCCTACAGGGAATTTGGGAAAATACAACGTCCATGAAGTCTAGTGATTCTGTATAATTAAAAAAAGACAATCAGATAAGATAACATAATAATGCTAGCAAGAGTAGCGAACTCATTCATGTAGGTCTGGACTCGTTAGCTACTCACTTCAAAGGCTGACAGGTGCTATTTAATTATTTGTTTTCATCATTAATATTTGTAGCCGCTTTAACTGTGATGATTATCGAGGATTTACGGAACAGGCTAGTCCCCTTGTATCTTCTGCATGGGAAGGCACAACTACATTGTGTGTGTGTGTGTGTGTGTGGGTGAGGCAATCAACAAAGAGTGTCTGGTTGTTTCCCTCTCTACGTCAATTAGCCTGAGTTAGCAGATGGCCATAGCAATCCTATGCAATACAGAATTAAACCCATCAACAAGGAACACTGAGCAACTACTTGACCAATGTAAAAAATGGGCAGTGACGGTCAATCGTAAATGTAGCCTACTGAGGCGAAGAGGGAAAACTTGAACGCTATAAGTCACAGGCGGACACTCACCTCCTCCAAAGCCGTCACGGTATTCCTACAATGAGACATTCGCGTTGTGAAGTTCGAGGCAGTGGGCGCTTTATAGTCTTCATTCGTTTCGGCTATGAACTCCGACACTGTGATCTGGTCCGGCATTTTATTCCCTTTAGTTTAGGTACAATTATAATGCTACTCCAGCTGAAGGACCCCTTAAAACTTGCTTGCTTCCAAAGCAAAAAAGTTCATAGAAGACAGCTTTGATAGAATGTCGTGTTGGAAATCATAGCTGGATTCCGTCTCCAACAGTCCCTTTCCTGTTAGTCAAAACGTCAACTAGGCTACAAAAGATATCGAAGCAAAGTGCTTTGGTTTTGTGGTCGTCTTTTTGTAGGTTCGCTCCCGGTACAGTAGGCTACTCCTGCAGTTGCAGATATTCCGCTCAATTAGGCGGACAATCGAATCGATTGAGGATGCTGAGATGCACGGATTTCCTCCGGAGTCTTGCTCGCACAACGGTCTTTAGGTCAAGTCACCAACCAACCCAGTCAAGCAAGCAAGCAAGCAGGCAGGCAGTGCGGTTCTCCCACAGGCAGAAGGGCAATTCAATTGAAAGCGCAGAAAGTGACAAAATAAAGGTGGACACGATTCAATGGAACTGCAACGACCAATGGGGTGCGACTGAAACTAATGTAGATCCAATCGGAGTTAACGCAAGGCGTGGTCTTTGGTAAGATTACGGAGCAGTCAGACCTGCTTCTTAAGGTGGATCACGGTTGACTGCATCGTTGTGCTTTGCATTCAGTTCACAATTTGTCACATAAAAATATAATATAATCAGTGGAATCAGTATGTTGGCCTATAGCCTAAATAGTCTACTCCTTAGAACTGCAAGATTAGCCAATGTTTTTGTCCAATTTCTAAAATGTTTTGGTAGTAGGAAACATTCTGTGTTTGAGACAAAAATAAAAAATGTGGGTTCATCGACCGGCTACCATTTAAAATAAAAAAAAAAACCTTCACCCATTCTCCCTCATAGTTGCATGCTAGGATGCTTATTAGGCCTACAAAACTGAAAATGAAAATGGATTTAATTTACTGATTTTGGATTTCATATTTATTTTTGCTGCCTCTCTATCAATGTAAATTTTCAAAATTACGATATGATGAATATGATAGATATTGTTGCAAAACAGTTTTCACCACAATTAAGCTGCTAAATTCATTAACTGTCATTTGTGTTTCATCTGACTATTTTACAATGCAACAGCTGTCTCTGGGTGTGTAGTGAGATAGCTAGAACTAGTCATCTCTGGCATCCAGTGATGTGGTTGTTTCCATAATGGATACTATCCAGCTGACTCTCTGATTACATGTCTCTAATAACAAAGGATCTACACTGAGAAGTACACTGTTTAAGATGTACACACCTGTTGCTTATTGTTCTGTAGAATTTGTTAAAAAATTTGCATTGACAAAACAGGCATGTAAATCTGGTTCATAGCATTGCAGGTGACTGCATCATACAAGTTCACCTTTGTCTCTTCATCTCACTGTAGCAGGTGGTTCCAACTGAGAGTATTTTTTGTCAGGAGAAAACTATGTGTTGTGTGTGTGTGTGTTTCCATTCTTGCAGAGGAGAAGGAGAGTCTTTGGAATATCTTGTGAAAACTGTTGCAAGTACAGACAAAGGGTTTCCTCATGAAAGATCTCTTCTAATAATGATATGATCCAAACTCTGCACCCTTTTGCTTCAAGAACAAAAGACTAATTAAGATGATAATTAGTTGGAATCAATGGTCTGTCTGTCATATCACCTAAATCTAGTCACAACACTATTGTCACCACAGAGAGAATGGGACTGCTAGAGACTGCATTCATCATAGCTGCCAGTCTGAAATTTCGCTTGATATACTGTCAGGAGAATGAATGGGAACAGCACTATTATGGTCACTGTATGTTTGTCTTATTTTAAGCCTTCCATGTTTGGAAGTTAAGGAGGAGCGACTCTCTGTGAGCCTGGAGTGTCTGTGTTGTTTCTGCGCTTTGTGAACAAAAATCTGCTGACGTTCCCTAGTTCATTCAGTCTCGGTAGGATGAACGTCTTTATAAATAGAGAGGCAGCACCCATCTGAAGCCCTGCTCGGGCTTTAAATCACAAAGCTGGGCTCTCTCAAGTCACTTTCATCCCTCTCCACTGTCTCTCTCTCCTTTACAATCCACTCCTTAAAGGTTTCTCATCCTCTGTGGATTTCTCTTCATCTACTCTTCTCTTCATCACGCTTGCTTCCTGACTTACTCTCTCTCTCCCACTCTCTCTCTCTCCATCTCTCTCTCTCTCCTTTGCTGTCCCACCCAACACATTCCTTTGCTCCCAGTGTTTTTCATTCCCATGTGCCGCCATGCGCAGCATAACAGTAAAGCTTCCCTCACTGTAGCTGGTGTTGCCATTCCCCTTACACATCTGCCACACAGAGGCCTAACAACACGAGTTAACCTCTGGATCCCATACATCCCAATCATTTACATATGTGCGCAGGCAATCACCTCTTTTGATTCATGGGGCCGGATATTATTACGTGATTGCATGCGCTGTGCCAGACAGTATCAGTTATTCTTTCCAGGTTCCTTGCAGTTCCAAGAGTTAAAAGTTTGAAGGTTTGAGCCATTTTATTCCTCGTCCCTGGCTGTTCAAACTGTGTAGGCTTGTGAAACTGCCGCCTCACTTGATGCTTTCAATCTGTTTAATAAACCCTGAGGAGGCTTGTTTATTACCCAGCAGCCTGCCTCAGCACAGAGCCAAAAATGAATTAGACCAGTGTCACACCGGAATATCAAATAGCAAGAAAGAGGCGTTCTTTCTCTTCTTTCTGCATTCCCTCTGTGTCTCTCTTTTCCCCCCTTTTTTCCCCACAATTCAAATGAACTGTCAAAGCCTGTGTGAAACATTATAACTGAATGGAAAGTCAAAACGAGCTGGCAAGTGTGAATGCCATCGCCACTCAGAGAAGTGCAGTGGGCAATGGCTTCGAGGATGACATCACACTATATTAGAATTCCCTGAACGCAATGCTTTCGGAGGAGAACAGAATGCAATTGTTTTCCTAGTCAGATTTCAAACAGCTGTCTGCGATGACCGCCAAAAAGCAAATTATACAAAGCTTACAAAATTGAATTTTTCCATTTTCTGGATCACATATTGGCCCGATTGCCATTACAAAGTCAGGAATAAGGAGAATGGGTGTGGGTATTTGCTCTATACCCCTCTCTAAGTCTCAATGAGTTATGTTTTCCATTCATAGACTCATGAAAAAATATCATCCAAAACCTTGTGTAGAGGACAATGGACCAGACAGAAAACCTTAAGAGGATAATGGGTGTTGGAAACTGTACATCCAGACATATTTATACAAATTTGAAATGTTTAGGGTCCATTCAAGAGTATTTCTTAGCATAAATAGACTTCCTTCCATGCCGGACTTGCTGTTTCACAACAGGGAAAGGGTCCCGAGGGAATCATGGCCACAGCACAGCAGCTATTTTAGAGAGATGCTTAGGAAAGCCATTTTTAAACCAAAATCTCCTTTGCTGTTTTCATAGGTCTACAAATATAGCCTTTGTGTGGTGCCGCTACCTTGGAAAAAGAATAGCTAAGCACAACTCACTTTTGGTGTGCTAAAGGCAGGGGATTTTCACCAGTCTACCGATGAAAAAGCTCTCCATTCCCTTTGTGTGGTTAGCCAGCCAGCTGTTGACATCTGTACCTGTCTGTGCGACACAGTGACTCATCTTGGCTTGGCTCCTACCTGAGGTGATGTGTATGTCAGCTGAGAAGTAAACACCAGTTGTAGCTATACTGTACATGTCTGTTCTTGTGTCTACTCCAGCTGAAAAAGGCCCTCATCCACCACAGCTTACAAGCTTTACACGGTAAGTAGATCACATGGGGTGGCTTTACAGTGTTCACACCTGAGGTTTTCAACATCAATCCAGCATAATTACAAAATGTATCCCTCTTGTGTATTAGTGGTGTATTAGTACTCTGGATTTTAACAAGCATCCCACTGAAACTCAACCACCTCAGAGAACTCATATACTGCTTTGAAAGTCCTATGAACGTACAACTTTAATTCTCTTTTATTTAGAGGTTTGGAATTACTGTAGATTACTGTCAGTCAGAGCATGTTAGTGAGAAAGAGTCTCATGAGTCTTTGACTTCTTATATTGTGCGTCATCCCATTTTTTTATGTTAAAAAATTACATGCCACACAGAACTGAGATTACTGAAATAGCAAGAGCCTATGGTGTCTCATATCTTCCAGACATTTTCAGTTAGGGAAATTTGAATCCCATAAACAAGTTGTTGATTTGCTTAACAAATTTATCAAGGCAAATAAGGATATGCTTGGATTACACTTACATCCCGGGATGACATGATGTGATGTACACACCACTCACCCTTACAGAATGTTTTTTACCTTTTGCCTAAAAGTGATCTACAATTAAGTTACCAGTTTGGTGTATCTTACAAATGATCAGTGGTGCTTCATGATTTATTCCACTTAATTCTTGACTAGGCAGGTAAATTGTCTTCCGTCCTGACTAGGCAGGTTACTTGTCTTCCTTCCTGACTAGGCAGGTTACTTGTCTTCTTTGCTGACAAGGCAGGGTACTTGTCTTTGGAACAAAATACTCTGTCTACCCCCCAAAATAACCCTGGGGCCATCAGTGTCTGAAAGCTTACATGGGCATATAACATATGTCAGCTTTAGCAATAAGGATAATGCTGGCTGTCTTTTAACTCTGGCACATATACCAGACAGTGAGTGTGCTCTTTTAAAGAACTTATCTTTCCATGCTGTGTATTATGCTATTGGTGCATGGAAACTATGTTTAACAGTGATTATTCAGATTGCTTTTATGTCTCTAAAGGAAAAGTTGGACTTCACAAGTGTGATTTCCTCTCTGAGGAATGTATGTACTGAATGTGCAATTATATTTTACTGGTCTGGACAACAATAGTACCTGTCTTGACACTATTTCAAATTAATTTTGAAATGGGAACAAAAGCACACAAGCCTGTGGTGAAAGGGAACTAAGACCTATCAAAACAGACAGGATGCTTAACAAAGGTCAGGCTTGCCGTAGAACAGAATTATTCTCTATTCATGAGTGGTGGTCCATTAGCTTTATGACTTGGGGGGGAAGGAGGGAGGAGTGCAGCAATTTTCTTTCTCCTGCTCTCTCTCTCTCTCTCTCTCTCTCTAACACACACCACACATACACATTCTGTCCCTCCTACTCCTCTCATTCTCTGCCTTTCTTTCCTCTCTGTCTTTTTCTCTACCCACTCTTCCCCTCTTTCCCATCCCCACCTGTGCCATCTTAATTGGCACAAACTGGTAGGTGGGAACATTACAGCCACTGTGAGGACCTAATTCAATGATCTGGAGGCCGCGAGAGATCCTCACACAAAAGCCATCCTGAGCAACACGGCTAATCATGGAGCATTTCTCTCCACCTTCCATTCTCACGTGCTGTTTGAATATGCATACAGTTCACTGTAGGGCGGGAGGCGTATTTGTCCCCAGGGAGGCCAGGTCCAGTGTGACAGGAAATGGGTTGGTTGTCAGAGAAAAGGGGCTCCTCTTGATTTAGTGTAACCCTGGGTTACCAGTTCGACCTGCTGAGGAAGCCAAAACTGAATGGGTGCCCCCTTTTTCCTGACATTCTGGACGACTGGCACCCGACCCCACCCCCCTCGTCACTGACAGCTGGGGTGAACTCCCTGAGAGGAGACTGTCTAGGGGTCTTGTGGAGAGAGGGGCTGAAAAAAGCCCGCTTCATGTGGGCACATAAAAGAGAGACAGAGGCATGCTTGGGTGAAGCGTGTCACTTGAGATGAAAGTGTGTCCCTCACACAGCCTCATTCTCCAACACATGCTTGAGTATAGGGTAGATGGCTGCTAGTTTGCTTTGACTGATTGATTGTTTCAGCTTGTGCGTCTCCAGTGGGTATGCTGGTGTTCCCTTTTGATCAGAAGGGGGTGGGATTGGGTGGGGATGTGTGGGGGGTAGCAGTGTTTAGGAATTCAGTAATGCTAATGACAGAGAGAGCTGTCAGAGGACCACTCATATTTATTATCTCATGAGAAAGGCTGTCACCACCTCCGCCTAGAGATGTATTACTAGTGAAATCAAAGACAACACACTTGCATGATCAAACTCAATGATTAAAATGTGTAGTTTTAAGTTTTATCACTACACTAAGAGGTACACAAGGAAGGTACACAGTGTGTATTATATGTTATCCGTCGAACATGCACACACTCAAATAGGTCATGTGATGTATATCCACATATATTGACTTATTGATTGCGCGGCAAAAAGTCACCTTGAATTAGATTCCAGATTGACACTCGTTTGCCTCTCCCTTAATCTCATTACTGTCTCAGCAGAGAATACTTAATTGGTTTGGAACACACAGATGCCTGTGAATATCAGATTTTTAATGGAAACCAACAATATGTCCTCTTCCTGATAAACCAAAAAGCTTTCTGTTTTGGTGAGCAAAGCCAGTAGGGAGTCTGTGCGAAATTGACGGTCACTGTCCAAAGCTCAATTTGCTAAAAGTGCCTCCTTAAATTTTGGGTTTGTCCCCTGTCCACGTGCGCCCTCTTCCCTCACTGAGAGGCATCTCTGCATCTTTTGTGCCCACGGTCTTCCCAGGCACTGGCGGCCAAGTTGAACAAGACGGTTGTTATCTGAAAAATCCAGGACTGTGGGTGTCCGGTGGTGAGACCGGACACATTTCAAACGAGAGTGGGCAGAATTCTGGACAGAGCTTTTACTTGCAGCCAGGATACGGACACACGCAGACACACACACATCGTAGAAGAGAGAGCGAGAGACAGAGAGAGAGAAAGAAAGAGAGAGATTCTGTGCATGACCCACTCCTACATTTTCGCTTCTCTGCCCTGTACTATCCCACAGTAATATTTCCTCCTTTTTAGACCCATGGAAGCTGCACAAGAGAGATGAAAAGACATCTCAGGCTGTGAAAAGAGTAAATCTGTCTTTCTGACGATGCAGCTGAATAATAAGGTGGGAGTCAGTCTTGACAGGCAAGGTCAGGCTGCAGATGTTCAGCGTCCTCTGCTGCATCGAGGCATGATGCACATTTTGCTGCAGATACCCATGAACAAAGAATGGGGAGCATTCTACTGCATGGTGCCTAGACTGACTGTGGTGCAAGCGTATTCATTATTCTTTGTTTCACACATCTGATTGAACCCTCTGCACCACACAGCAGTGTGGTGGTGGTACACTCCCTGCAAAACTGCAGCAACCTCCTGTAAAAACTGCAACAACACTCACCCTCCCCATAATTTACAGTGAATCATCTCCTTCCACTTAGTTTTAGTCTCAAAATCATGGCACTGTAAAAGGGGCAAAAAGTACCAGGACAGCACGAGACTGCTGTCTGTGCTATATAGCAATTACGTAGGTGCAAACGGCAAGCTAAACAGTTTTCGTTTTTAGATTCTGCACACTCGACTCTCACTCTCACAAGCCTTTTCAGGAAATCCATTTGCCCTTAATTACAGTAGGAAAACTATGTTGTAAACACAAAGGGATCATTTCGGGATTTTTTGCTAGCATTAGGATCATACACAGGGACGTAGACAGAAAACAAACACCCCACACCCAGGGCTATTTATAGTGACTGTGTGCTGTTGCTGAACTCTGCTGTGACTCCTTACACAAAAAGATTTCCTGTCTCATCACTATAGAAAGGAATTCCCGTGGGGCCCAGGTCTGGCCTGGAGAAAGAGAAAAAACTTTACTATATAAGGAGAGTGACAGAGTGTTTGGCATCATAGAATCAGAAGCGGCAGACAGTTTTGTCATCTTATGTTAAATATTATCATGTTACAGAATGTATGTGGAATGGTGAAATATATGTGGAATTCTGATGTGTGTCATAGCAGGCTCTGAATAAACCTGTTTGGGAATCAGGCTAAAGATGAACTAACAAACATTTATGTGTTGTTATGTTATTACTTCCAAATGCAGACATACCCAGATCCAGGGAAAGACCAAAAACTGCAACACCACCCTAACAAGCAGA
The DNA here is from genome assembly GCA_027481765.1 of Tenualosa thibaudeaui. Lineage (NCBI taxonomy): Eukaryota > Metazoa > Chordata > Actinopteri > Clupeiformes > Clupeidae > Tenualosa > Tenualosa thibaudeaui. The sequence goes on from JAIFZK010000013.1 coordinate 12,709,835, forward strand.
AATATGCACAACAAACAAACGTTTAAAGTTTAAATGTTTATCTTGTGACCTCTTGGCTGAAGGAGCAGAAAAAGAGACACAGGGGGGACAGAGAGAGCCCAATGAAAGCTGTGATTTAGTGGTGAGTTCTTGTTCCATATGCCAGAGGGACCTCGGAGGAGTCATGCAGCCGAAGACATCGCACTTTTCTCCAGTCAGAGGTGAGGAAAAGTTGCCATGGAGACACCTACAGTAGCAAAAAGCATCGCCTTTGCATGCATGCCGTTTAATTGGTTCTTGTTCTCGCTGTTCCCAGCGTTCGAAACGTGCATCACCACCCAATGACAGTTTAGACAGTAATGAATGCAGGGAAGAGCGCTCTTTGCCTTTTAGGACATGGGATATTTCACAGTGAATTTTAAATAGGGGTTTATATAAGAGCATGGACAGAAAGTATGAGTCTGTGAAACTAGTATACTTACTGTATGACTAGAGCACACTCCTTCAGCAAGGCTCCATACCAGGAATATGGATTGTAGCCATTTAAGATTCATGACCTTGCATTACTTTTGCAAACATAAAAATAGACCAGATCAAACAGCTATAGCCTAACTAATGAGCGTCATTCACACACTTGACCTTCATTATAAATGAGCACCTCTCACTGTAAGGATAGCTGATACTTGGACCCTGAGATTACAGTGGGACATACTAACAAAAAATCAGCAGTTATCAAGGCTAGACCATAAATGAACAATGTCTCGCTTCAATGTTCATTCCCTCGATCTCCATCAGCACTGGATTGAAATTGGCGCAACGTGGGAAAGCCGGACTGTGGTTGCTCTATATTCTGAGCACACTATTCTAAGACCTCACTGTGGGTCCTCCTGACGCCACTGAGTAAATAATTCAGTCGTTACTCAACACACACATCCATACACACAAACAGACACACACACACACACATACACTCCACTACCACCACAGTCTCTGCAAATCTGCTGAGTCACAGAACGCACACTGAAAAGACTCTCTCTCTCTCTCTCTCTCTCTCACACACACACACTACTCATCTATGGGCCTGTGTGCTAAGCAGGTGCTCAGTGGTTGCCAGTAGCAACAGAGGTTTGTATTTACTCAGTTACTCAGATGGACTGGTCCCCCTAATGATCCGACAGAAGGAAAAAAAACTTCAGCTACATTGCCATATAACCAAAGCCTTTCAGTGCCACTATGGGAATCGTAACTGATAGAGTCAAACAGCAGGGAGTTTTAAAGAGTTTTTTTAAAAAATATTTGCTGTTTAGTTCTGTTGCATATGGACTTATTGGTTACCTTGGTGGTGACAGAATATGAAAAAAAATATTTCATACTTTTCCATGGTAATTAAGGTGTGGGAAAGGTAGGCACAAAGACCATTTCATTTCCATCAACACTGACTTCTTTAAGAGTCAAGTCAAACTGGAAATTACTAATTCCATAGCCAGTGGACGTGCAGTTAAGCTACCCTCTGTCAAACATGGATACTTAAATGGTTGCCAGGAAGGTTTACCTTTACTTTTGTACTACCACATCAAATATCCTCCTCTCAGCTTACACAAGGTTGACAAATGTCATATTGTAGATTGTCATACTGTAGATTGATGTAGACATGAAGATGAAGAGTTTGACTGATGAAGAGATTGATTGATGAAGAGTTATATTTAATCTGATTACATTTATGTATATGCCTATGCTGTTTTTCACAAAATGGAGAGATTGATAACTTTTGTGCCTTAATCAGCATTGCCTTTCAAGGATACCAAATATGTACATTTAAGTCATGCAATCTTATGCTTCATTTGAATATGGAAGTATAGACACATTTATCTCTGTAACATAATACAAAAGGCTAGGTCATATTTTACATCAGATCTCCACTTCCATTTGACATTATACTACAGTATGAGATGAAGCGTCAAGAATAGGTATTTGGCGCCACCTGCTGATAGCCTTTGCTTTGCTGAGTTACTGATGGAATACCGAGTTACTGATCAGCGTGGAATACTAAAAAAAAATACTGAGCATAGTGGACTAGACAGCAGGAAATAAAATGGCAGACTGTTTGGACACAGTTGAAAATACGGCACCAATCTCCTCATTGTCAGTTAGTGTCCCATCAGAATGGTTTTGATGTGTATATATTCATGTAAAAAGGCGTGCATAGGATTTCTTAAACCAACACCATATAATTTAAAAGGCATCAACATCCTCTGCGATGTCAATAAACCTGTTGCCATTATCTCACACTGTACTGGTAACCTAGGTCTACTTCTCTTGTCCTTACAGCAGAGGGTGGTGGGGGGTAAGTTTGCCAGATTTATGTCGGAGCACAGGGAAAAGCAGCAAGGGTAAAGTTGCCTCCAGAGGTCAGTGTTTTCCTGTGTAACTTCGAGTTTACAATTTGGCGTTGCATTCTCTGTTTGCCTGACAAGGCAGACACCAAGCGCAAGGGAACGTCTAGATTTCAAGGCTAATTCTTAGTGGAAAGAGACCAATATTCACACCAGTTAGGCTACATGTAATGTTAGGTAGACTAATGTTTCTATTGTCTGTCATATGAAAGTCTGATGAGATACCGTGATATTTTCCCTAAACAAGCAGTGGCTGACAGACCTGATGTACGGTAAACCAGTGTGGGTGTGCAGTTCTGTCAAAACAAAAATGGCTTCTTCCATCCAAATAATTGTATAGCCTTCTGTAGTTGCTTTCTTTTTAGAGGAAGTCTATAAAATTGATACTAATTCATTTCTCAAGAATTACTCGCTGAATAACACTGAATTGTTCGAGGCGGAGTTAGCTGGGAGGCTGGAATCGTAACTCCACCCCTCTACCTTTGTTGTCGTTGAGACTACATCACTCGCCTCGACTGACAGCCAGCCAGTTGAGTAACAGCAAGAAACACTAGCCAGCAGTTAAAGGAGGAGAGTAAATCGGGGATTTGACTGAGAGGGAGAGGGGAGCAAAGATTCAAATCTAAATCATGGCTACTGAAACATCATCATGCACAGGCTCCACTCTTCTGAGGCCGATCAGTGAATTCATAAATCTTCCACTTGATCAGGTAAACTAAAAACGTTGTTTAATGACCAATAACCTACGCATTGTCTGTGTGCTTTTAAGGCGACTGATTCGATGATAGCTTTTGCTGGCTAACATAACAGCATTCCTTTGCTGTTGCTTGCTAGGCAGCTAACAGTGGACTGCATGCACATCCATGTCTGTGTTAACAGGTCAGCTGCGCCGAATGGATTTGGATAGCCTACTGTTTTATCATTCGTTTGCGATGTAATCGGTCTCTGTCGGCGACGCATGTCTGGTGGACATTCAAACGTCAAAGCCAGCTTTGTAGGCTACAAATATGATGCTCTGCATTTTACTTAGATGAGAGTGTGGTGATGTCCTGCTAGATAATGATGATAACGTTAGCAATGAGCTAACGTATTCCCGTATTCTGTTTTTTATGGAATACTGTAGGCAAAATATATTAACATGTGCACAAAGCATACTTTGGTGTAAGCTACGAGTGCACCATTGTTAACCGATCCTCAGACTGAATCAGTCGTTCCTCCACAAAAACTCAGGCAGTTTGTTTCTCGGATGATATAGTAGGCTGATTAGCATCCGACACGTCGCTGTGAGGTAATGTTAACGACTATACATATTGCAGCTCTACGTAGATGTTTTGTGTTTGGAGAGACCTATTGTAACGTTACTAGCTTCAGAGGTTGGTATTTTGCGCCTTTACGCACATTTCATCCGTCTCCACAAATATAGGTCGCAGCACTTAAACTATTACTTTCATGCAAGAGGCTATCAACAGAACTCGAATCGCCATTTGTAACAAAACGTGGAAGTCCAACAGTTAAATGGTACTTTGTTGCTTTGGGGTTCGATATAAGCAGGGTAGTGCCCCAGCTGCCTGGTATGGGCGTGTTCTCGCATTGCTTGAACATATTTTTTTAGCTGTAGGCCTACGTTATTTTATAACGTTATAAGTTCTAAGTTTAGCCGTCCACATTCAGTGTAAATCTTCAGGCGCTATTGTGACTGACTTATCACTTGCATGTTGTGTCACCCGTTTGGCCCACTCATGTACAGCGAATGCAAGTGGAATCTGTCCAGAATCGAAGTTGAACAACTCCGTTTTCCCTTTCAGTTTCAGAGTTTAAGCTCCCCGCATCCCTTAAAACTATTAAGTTAATACCAGGTTTATCTCAGTGAAGGTTTAAACCAATAAGACATCCATACATCGATTTTCTTGCAGCGTCCATCAGTTGGTGGACGAACAGCTCAAAGTGCGAGGAATGATGGAAAATGATAGAAAGAACGGATCGGCACATGTTGGAAAGTAGGCTGATCACCATGGTGGGGAGAACCGGGACGATTGAAACAGGCGTTATTGTGTCAAATCATAGAGCATTATAACGTAGGCTACATCAATGTTGTGCATGTGTGTTATGGAATAGACGTCTTTTTTTTGACATCTGGGTCTAGACAGGGGGTCGAGTTTTGTAATCCGGAGAGGGTGAGTCGTGAGGCTATTAACATAGTCAAATAACATTTTGCATGATAGAAACAATCATAAATGATAACCCTTTCAGAAAAAATGGCATAATCATCCACAGATCATTTTTCCATAACCGCAATAGGCCTCTTGACCGTGCTGACAAGGAGTTGTTCTGAGACATAGGCTTACAATTAAATGTATAACCTTCATCAAGTTTACAGTTTTAACTAACGTTTCTTTTATCCTGTGTGGGTGTAGTGCGAGCTTACTGTAAACATGATATTGTAGCCTACTAAATCTTGATAAGTAGCCTAGTCCTCTGACACACGATGATGTTCCTCTCTCTCCGTCAATCTTGGTGAAACGTCCACCTGGGGTCTAAGTGCTCATCAGCTCATTAAACATGTCCATCCTTCTTGCTGTGGAATGAGGCATTTGTTTCCCTGGCAGGGTATGCAAATGTTGTACATGCAAAACTAGACTACAATGTTCTGTGCATGACTGATGGTATGGAAACTTCATACTCTCTCTGTTTACTGGCAAACCGCTGGTTAAACCATGGACCAAATGGACCACATTGTCAAATGTCTTCCCTGACCTACCCTGAAAATTATGTTGGATTTGAATATGATAACATCTTTCCACCCACTCTCCATGATATATTGTCTGTGATCGTGGTTATCCTTTCATTTACTGTGAGATCAGTTTCCTCTTAGAAAAAGAGTTACTGTGTTCACTTGTGGACCTAAAAATCAACCTTTATCAAAATAGCCAAATACGATCTCATACTTTTGAGATTATCATAATATGTGAATCATGTTGTTCTGCTTTCTCTATACATTTTTACTGTTGAACCTCTTTCAGTGCCTGCTGTAGCTATTTGTTCTAAATATCACAGCAGGTCTACACTTACAAACATAATGTCTTCACTGACATGACCAGGTCAAGGACGTATGTGTGGTGTTGCAGGTTGACCTCATTCTGTCAGAGGTTATCGGAGAAGTTATCTGAGTGTCACGTTTGTCAATATGCTATGTTGACCTACAGTTGGACTCACTGATAATAGTGTAAAAAAAGCTGTCTCAAAATGTGTGTTTAAGTGTATATAAAAGCAATTTCTGCTTGCCATGTTTGGCCTTCATCCTCTCATTTGATCCCATAAAATTTTCATTTGACTGTCATGATGGGTGCTTAGGAACAGGAAGATGCTGCCTTGCATGGTGGTAGTGCCTATGATGCTAGGTAAGACCTTTTCTCCCATTTTTACAGTGGTTTATTTTCTGTGCCTCCAATGCTACAACTGTTATTTAGTCCTGGATTATGTCATGAGGCCTTCATTCTGCTTGCATTCAGCTGTGCTAAATAAATGATGTGCCTGCCTTCCCCTGGCATCCTTTCCCCCTGCTTTGACTGCCAGCTCCACAGTCTCAATCTGCCTTTAAGATAGAAACAGCACTGTTTGCAGTCATAGTTGAAGACTACAGTGTCTTTTTAGGACACAGAGGTGTGAAAAATCTGTTTGAGGGTTCTGATGTTAGTGTGGTGCCACAGAGACCCAAAAACACATTTATGTGATTATTATACTCAGATAGGAAGAGGCTGGCGGTCTGTTGGCACTTTGTTCAGCGGTTCTCAGGTGGTCTGCTGGTAGGCGGCGAAATTGTGGCAGCCCACTGGTGAAGCATGGGAGAATCATTGAGCAAAAACCAGCGAATGCCAGGTTGGCCATATCATTTCGGGTATATTCTGTAAGAAAATGCCTGACATAATAAAAAAGTAGAATGATGAACAAGTTGTTGTTCTTGGTGGTGGTGATGGTGGTTGTGGCCACCCACAGTTACTATTACTTAAAACCAGATGGCACATCGTCTTATGTAACACAAGAAGTCTAATCCTTACATTTGGTAAACAAACGAGAGCTGATATGTGTGCACAGAGAGTATTTAGAATGGAAGAGAATGGTGTCTTCACACCTACAGTAATTGGCTGGGAGCTTCAGCCTGCATACATTTAGATGCTACAGCAGAGAGAGATGCTACAGAGATGTCTGTTTGAAAATTGAATCCCTTACCACTGAGTTCCACTCTGCCAGAGATTTGTGTTTTGATTTAACATCTCCTCACTTCCTGGCTGCTTCAGAGCAGAAATTGCTATTCTTGCCGGCAGAGCTTTTCATGCACTCGAGCTGTTGGTTGTTCAGCTTGACTACTAATTCACCTCTCAGCAGCCTTGTGTGCTGTTGGTGGCAAACAGGACTGTGTCTTGCTTTAACAGGTTTCGTGCCTGTTTATCCACAAACTCGGCCGAAGACACTGCATCACCACTCTGTGATTCATCATGAAGATCAGTTATTGTAGCAATGACAGTTGTGATTAGAGTGAGACAGAGGGTTCCAATCCTGATCCTCCTTGACTCCCCGCACCCACCTGCTCCAAGTGCACCTGACTGAAGTTGGTTATGTTTTAGCAATACTTTTGATTAGTCAAATCAGGGGTATTTAGCAAGTCATACAAAGAGAGTGTGCCAGACAGACATGAAGAGCATCCTGCTCTTGTCCCTGATGTAAATGTCTGGGCAAGGTTGTTCACGTTGTTGGCCTAATGTGGCATTATAGGTTAGAACCATATTATATAGCCTACTTTATTTTCCACCAGAAATCTAAGATTAGCGTTAAAATTGATAGTTTTTTTTTCCTGTTAATGTTATTTATTTTGCAAACAGCTGTGTTTCCTGGTAATAAGTGTGAGCTAGAGGCACCCTCCCTGTAAGCATCCTCTCTAAGGATGTTCATACTCTCTTATTTAATTGGCAGCCCTTGGAGAGAACTACTACCACTAATTGATTTCAAGGTGTGGCAAAGTGGAGCCTCCAACCATGCCACAAATGTGTATGGGTCACTCTAGCTGATGCAACTTGAGTTTTAATGAACAAAGCTACTAAACTGTAAGCAGGCAATTATTTTTGCCCTGGTTCATAACCATGAGCATTTTTGACCTGTTTTTCCTGCCCCTCAAAAAACAAGGGAGTTTATCTTGATGCAGTGCCAGGCAGTTGTGTTATTTCTAATGTGAATTGTAGGTTATAACTTGAAGTGGCTTAATAGTGAAATGATTCCACCATGAATTTACATTTATTAGGTGGTCTAATTACTATCATGAAACAACAGCTGTTAAGAGCTTAGATGGTAAACTATCATTAAGTGCTTTGATTTTAATGGTAGCCCCCAGGCAGGACAAACGGTCACTCCGCTTGTATCCTGCTTGTTTGTCTAAATATCTAATTTGGCAGTACTTACTAGGGCACCATCAAGGTCCCTAAAATGTTTACAGCAAGCAAATATTTTAGTTCTTCTCAAATACTTGGAATTGAAGATAAAGTTTAAATGAGTATTGATCAGATTCACTGTGTTGGCTCGGGGGATAATCTGGATCTCTGGGCCCATGCCAGTATATGATCAGGCAGGGATAGTACAAATTTAGTTGGCTCTTCTGTGTGCTTTTGTGAGACTAAACAACAGAAATTCTAACTCAAGTACTTTTACCTTGTTTGATCACCACAGGGTTGTCATTGTCAACTTTGAGACTGATGCCTGATCTAAAGGGTAAAGCTTGTCCCTGCTTGTTCTGGACTCTTTTAGTGCTTTGAAATTGTCAAGGATGTTAGCTATAAGGAAATCCTTCAAAAAAACATGGAAACTTGCTTGGTGAGCAGGTCTTAGTTTTCATCTCACTTACAGTAGTTTCGGAAATCTGTCAGATTTCATGGGAGAGACCTTCTGCGCAATCCCAATTAATTATTGTACCAATCCAGCAGGTGTGTTTGCTTTGCTGTTGGACTTGGGCTATTCATCAGAGGCAAGTAGGCCTACCAGGAGAACTGAAATACTTTCAACTGTGCAAGTCACTGATGTGTGTAACTTAATTCTTTGAATTAGCTTGTTTCTGTGATTGTCCTCCTACTCTCTTGCATGAAGAATGTGACGCCTTTCTTGTAGTATTCACTGAAAACCACCATGTCCATTCCAAGGCAGACATGGTCAAATTTTGGGTCTCTTATTTTTAGTTACTTTAATTAGGTTTTAACCTGAAATGTTTACATATAGAACCCCTCATAGTATAATAACTAAATCATTAAATTAAATGTAAATATTTTATGAACACTAAATTTGGGAAGACCCAAATTTAGTCTTTTACTTGTAAGGCCACATTCATATGGTGGTCAACACTGTTGTTTTCTTCAAGTATAAGCACAATAATCACAGTTTATCTCCTCTTAACCTTTTCCATTGTCTGACTGTTTTAAATGTTGACACTATTCAAAAACTATTTGGAAAATTAACTTTGAAATGTTAGTATGCATGAATGTCTCTCATGTGGTTTGTAGAACACCTCATATTAGTCCTGCACTTTGACCACAGTTTGTGGTTTTTGGCCTGAATGTCCCCTTCTCTTACCTTCTCTTAAGTGTGAGCTCTGGAGCGTGGGGAGCTAGGAGCTATTTTCTCTTTATGTGAACATCCTGAAGGGGTGGATCTTGGCAACAAGTTTTCAACAAGAGCTCGTTTTGGAAACACATCTTCGTCTGGTCCTGTCAGATTACCTCTCTCCATTCCAGAGGAAATACCATTATGGCATTCCAAGCTTCAAAAAAATAAAAAATAAAGTGAGCTTTTAATTATGAAATGAGTAATTTTATTGTGTAAAATACGAATATCAAAATCGGTGCAAAGTTCTTAACAACAGTGGTTGTTTTTAAGGGATGTATTACAAATAGTAACTTTTTGGGGGGCTAATACTATCTGTTGTATCTTCCCAGAAATCTCACTGAAGGACTTTTAAGTCGTGTGATTTCCTGAGAGTGTAACATATTCTGTGTAAACACAGAAAAGAGAATCTTGTCATCACTATAATTAGGCTAGCATGTTAACATGCTAAAGTCACTGGTGGCAATGTATGAGAAGTCAAAAGCAATTGTGTGATAGGTTAAGACCGACTCCTAACATTTATCAGTGGACAAAATAAGATAATTAATAACTAAATAAATAATTAAGGGAATGTCTCAACTCTTATGCCAATGAAATGTCAGTTCTTACAATACAAGTTTTCTGTGAGTGTCGCAGTCGCAGAGGAAGGGAGGGTGACTGCTGGGTACCAGGTCATCTCATCATTCCTGTCTGGAAGAGGGTCGGTTTGAATTGAACTGGGACATGATCAATGACCTCATCCTCCCTGCCATAGCCTGATCTTCTCCATTCTCGTTGTCTGTACTTTCCCTTTATAGGCGTGCCATTTAAAGAATAAGTCTGAATGTCTGTGCACACTTGACAAGAGGTTGGGTTTTTTACATGAGTGATTTTTAATTTTAAATCTAATACTGGTTCCTTGTTCATCGTACAAATCAAATTCACAATAATTGACAAAATTGTATTAAGTTGCTGCAAGTCTAGTTGATTCATTTTAAACCCTGGTATTCATCTTCACTTTGCAGAGAGAGAGAGAGAGAAGGAGGGAGACCAACATTTTTTTTTATATAAGCAGAAGTGAAATTCAGCTGAAATAAGCCTCTGATACTGCTGTGTAGACTATGTTGTGGTGTTGTGATTTTACGCATCAGGGAGTTTGTCTTGTAGGCCGACACTGAATTTATCTAATGCCGCCTCTATGCTGACAGCATACCAGCTTGATCACTGGTACTGATTTATGGTGTTTATTTTGTGGTTCAATGGGACCAGTAGTCTCTGTGAGGATGTGTTTGTGCTGTAGTCTACATGAGAGAACTGGAGCGTTTCCAGCAACTGGTAACTGCTCTCAAGCATCTTTCCATAATCATATTCTCCATACTGTTTCAGATATGAAGGAGGATACATTTCCATTACTACTTGGTACTGTTTTCAGAAAAGCATGAATTATAACACGGTCATAAATTATATAATGCACTGTTATCACGTTTGTCAAGTTTGTTATCACTCCATTACGTCATTATATCCACCACTGGTAATGATGGCCTCTCAAACAGTGAGTGGTGTAAAGATCTCTTCCCTGACCCTTAAAGTCTCCTCTGGGTCAGGGAGAAAGACTCTTGTTTCCTCTCTGGTCTGCAGTGACTGATGCTCTCTCTTGTGTGTGTGTGTGTGTGTGTTTCTGTGTGTGTGTGGTGTGTATGTGGGGGGTGGGGTCTGTTTCAGAAGCTGCTTTAATTCACAGGCTCAAAATAAAAATGCGACAATTTCTGACACCCCCTCTTCCACCGATCTCTGAATGTAAAAAGGCTGGCGTGAAAATTAGTTCTCTCTCAGAGCCGTCTTGCAAAGGAAAAAGAGGCTTGAGGCACTGGGATCATCTTGAGTATGCTTTCCGATGACCTCTCCTTGGTCAATGAAAAACAAATGTTAGCTATGTAATTTTTTCCAAAAGATCTTGAAAAGTCAAATTAATCACGAATCAAATGAACACAGCAAATAATTTGTGGACAATATTGCACAATGGAGCCCAAAGATCACAAAGCATGCTCCAGTAACTCCTGTCCTACAATAGAGGAGGTGGAACTTGGTTCTTTTAGTTTGTAGCCTATAAAACGCATAACAACATATAAATCGTAGTCTAAGAACAGAATATCTATGCTAACGACTGTAAGTAATAATACAGGAAAGCAATTTAAAATACTTACTCATGAAAGCCTCTACATACTGGTGAATTAGGCAAGGTATGTATCCATTTAACTTGGACTGCCAGGGATAGTACAAACCCACCCATGTCCAGCCCAAGATCTCTTAGGACTGCAAAGCCCATGGGTCAATTCAGTTCTTCAGCTCAGTTCAGTTTGTGAAGAGTTATTGTACTATTGTACTATAGAGCAAGAGATCATTATGAGGGTCGGAGGAGAAATTTCAGGGTCCCACTACACAGATGCCGAAAGATTGTTCATTTGATTACAGTGTCTGTCCCTCCAAGTAGGCAATTTCCAAGGATGTCAGCTCTCCCTAATGGTTGTCACTGTGTCATCAATTGATTTATGGTGTGACACCTTTGGCAGTACAGCATATTTCAGCTCGTCACTCGCAAGCCTACTTGTACTTTTAAGGTTTTTATTCAAGCTGTTTTAAAAGGAATTCATTCAAAAAAATACTTGTCTTTGAATACAGAGATGGCCATTCAAAATTCAGCCTAAGTTCAGTGCCTGTTACCTGACAAAGTACAGTTGTTCAGATGAAGTCTGACCACACACAGTTCAGATAAAGGCCGTATCAAATAGGGGTGATGGTGAGGCTATATAAAATGTACACTCTTGACTCTCTGAGCTGCTGACAAAATTGCTCTGATTTCTTTAGGCAGTGTCACACCCCATCAATGAGAAATCTCTCACACACACACACACACACACAGATGCACATACGCACATCCACCCCAGACTGGGACAGATGACACTGAGTGAAGATGACATGCCTGTCAAAACGTCTCGTTATGTAAGCCATAGATAAGGGATGAGAGTTGTGCACTTTGGGTACAAGGAGCTGAGGAATGGTCAGTGACAGAGGCTAAAGTGTTATGGCTAGTAACAGCAAAGGGTGGCGTGGTGCATTTTAGAGAAGGGCTCCCTTGGCTTTTTGTTAGTCATAACACTGATGCATTGCGAACACAACGTTTTGTTGCAGAAAGTGTTTGTTGCGCATTTCTATGCATTGCAGATTTATTCAATGTTATTGTGACTTTATGTGATAGTCTTATAATTATAACTTAATTAATTACTTGTGCGGTGCAGTGTTGTGCCAGACTAGGGTGCTAGTCCTTAGTCCACACTTTTTATTTTTTGGTATCAAAATTCCTTTTATCTTTTTACCCATGAGGCCACTTAGAACCTTGAAGTGGAAATGTGCTCAGTAACTACTGAAAAATAAATGAGCATTTTATCACACTTTTGATCATGTTTGACTTTCTCACCCTGTATTCATTCTTCACCTCTTTCTCTCTTGTCTCTCTCTCTCTCGTCTCTTCCTATTCCCTATCTTTTTCTCGCTCTCTCTCTCTAATTTGCACTGTTGGGAACTGTTTGCCCTGTGCAGCTGTGATTGCCAAAAAGTACTTGTTGTGGACTCAATCAGGCAGTTGTGCTGACTGCTGCCACCGCTTAATGGGTTTTATGGCCAAGTGGCAGCTTCCGCTCTTGACCCACCTCATATGACCTTCAGCGTGAGGTGAGAGAGAGAGAGCAGAGAAAGAGAAAGGAGAAAGAGAGGAGAGAGGGATGAGGAGGAGGGAGAGGGAGCAGGGTTGGATACAGGTGACCTGTCTCCCAGGCATCTCTGTTAGATCCACGAGGCAGCCCTCCTCCTATCATTACTGTTTCGGCAGGGATGGTGTGCTATTTCTGGCGCCCATTAATAATGCATCAATTCTTGCTGAAGAAGTCTGACTCCGTGGAAGATTTTTTTTTTTCAACAGCAAGGGGGAACTTTTTCATTTTATTTTCTTGGGTTGAGTGGAACTGATAGAAAGATTGAAACATTGCAGTGTCCAGGAAGAGAGGGAGAGGAAAAGATAGAGGGATGGATGGAGGGAAAACTTTTGTGGCCAGTTTGCCTTTGAAGGTTAGAGGAGAGTGTTGGCAAAAGAGCTCCATGAAGGACTGTTCAGCTCCACATGAGGGAGAGCAGCTCCTGAGTCAGTGGGAGTCCCATCTTTCTCTCTCTATTTCTCTCTCTCTCTCTTTCTCTCTCAGCAAGACGACCAATTCTGTTCAGCAGCCACCTCTCTGCTCCCAGCTGCGAAGGAGAAAAGCAGGCTGGGTGGTAGTGTGTCTACAATGAGTGGAGGGAGAGTAAGAGAAAGTGTGTGTGAGAGAGAGAGATTATACATGATTGTGTTTGTGTGTTTAGGGGCAGCGAGCCGTGGCAGCAGACCTCAGGGGGGGAGAATGATTGTCAGGCTATTTATAGACAGCCACTGCACCTCTGATGGTCAGATCAACAAGAGAAAGAGAGAGAGAGAGAGAGAGACATGGGCCCTGCAGCTTGTGGCAGGTGACCCCTCTGCTGCTGGGCGAATCAACGCTCTGAGCTGGATGATGCTCTCTTTTCCATAAGCAAATTTATGAGGTCGGACTAGGGAGCAGTCAACCAGGGCACTGCTTTATAAGGGCACCCATAATGGGTTGGCTGGGAACGGTACAGCCCATTAACCAACAGTTGACTGAATTACAGCTAATTGTGCTATGCTTAACAGTGTCATTGAAAACATTTAAGGCTAGTTTTAGCGTGATGGCTTTTGCACTGGGCTTTTAGCCCAGTTGAAAGCAACACTATGGGAGAATAGATATTTATGCCCCTCAGCATCAACATACAGTGCCATTTGGTGCGAAGATGGCATTTGTAAAAATATGGCTGAAAGAGCGTCAGCAATGGTGCATAGTGGGCTTTGGAGCTTACTAGGGAACACAATAGATGCTTCATTCATAAGTCGGTGTAGTGAACAAGTGTGAAACCAATTGTTTTAAGGTAAAAAGAATGGTGTTGGTGCCAGTGCACAGCTGATTGTGATGCAGTTGACTGTGTGGCATAGCTCAGTTGATGGCAGTATAAGGACTATTCCCAGGTCAGACTCACTGTGCCATGTATGGGGCAAACTCAGGGCCCCAGTCTCGTGGTGCTGCCTGAAAGATGACTGGTCTGCACTGGCGTCACTGAGCCTGGCCTCTGGCCTCATGGGTGGGCCACTGCTCTTGATGTGGAACTCGAGTAGACAGCTGACCCCCCGCCCCCGGGAGATGTCTTCCACACAGCCTCCAACGACTTTACCTCGCTTCTCCAACTGGCTGCTCCCACCATCTACAAAGAAGGAAAGAATCAGAGAGAGAGAGAGTTCAGTTTGACTTTGAATTTAGAAAAACAGGGGGGGCTTAGAGAAGGGTAGAGGTGGGAAGAGGTCAAGAGGAGAAACAACCAAGAGGTTGAAGCCATTTAATTGAACTGATTGATAAGCAGAGATGGGATGAAGATGGTCTGACAGTGAGGAGAAGCCCTTGTCTCGGAACGGAGCGACAGACTCCTAAGTAGTTTGAGATTTGAATCACACCATTCTCTTTTGAAGCCCTGCTCCTTCCCTCATGAGTTTTTCCCTTATTGTGCATGTCTGAGAGATTTGGTTTGGTGCGGCAACGTTTGCCCACAAGCATGTGGTATTTTTAAAGCAGCACTGTAGGGGTGGTCCAGCTGGCAGAACCTCAGATGCCAGCCTGCCCTTGTAGGTAGGGTTCTCTCTGTAAATGAGTCCAGTGGCACCTACCTTTGGGTGAGCTTGGTTCATGCAGACGTGCAGTATCTCTTTTATTTGCATCGGCAGTGGCGTCTCGCATTTTTTAATTTCTTTTTTTCTCCATTTCGACATCAAATGTGTGAAGCTGAACAGTTGCGAGGAGCAGCACGGCAGTCCGATTTCTCCTCTCTCTAATCTTTTATCTCCGTCTCACCCACACAATGTGCAACGAAGCTATTAAACTCATCTAGCGTCGCTGCATTTCAAGTCAAATTCATGTGGATCCTTCACTGTGCACAAAGCCTACTGCTGTGCCATTGATTTAACAAGCCTTTCTGAGCTGTAGTATTACTGTAGTATAGTTTGTATCTGAGGCCCTCAGTGTCACAGAGGGCAAACGGATGCAGATGAGTCCAGACTGAACGAGGCGCTGGCGCTAGCTCACCTGTGGCACTGATCGCAGCGATGACCTCACCGGCGTCATATGCTCGATGTTGAGTGAGCTGTGTGATGCGGTGTGCTCGTTCATTAGTCTGGACTGCTCCAACCTGCCCCCCCCAACCTTATCATCATTCCTTCTTTCCTTTTTTGTGTTCACCTGCCAGGTATTTTAATCATCACGTACTTTGTCCTGATAAAAATTCTGTTACTTTCTAAATGGTAAACTTTCTTTTTTTTTGGACTGCAGCTGCATGGTAATGTGAAATGTGAATGAGTCACTGGGAACTAGGCGAGGGAGAGTTTTGAGAGTTGAGGAGACTGGGGCAAAATATGCGCAGGCAAGCAAGAGAGAATGCATGGGGGGGTTGTGGAGATGTAAGACCCTCTCTGAATTAACCTGCAGCTGATTTCGATAGGGAGACTTGTGAGGCCTCCTCTCCGGAAGGCATGCTAATTCCTTGCTAATGCTAATTCCTTGCTTGGGTAAGCAGTCGGCAGACAAGAAGAGTGGGTTTATTTCAGGTTGTGGCCTGTGTGTGTGTGTGTGTGTGTCTGTGTGTGTGTGTATCATTCTGGAATCCCTCTTCTAAGCTAGTGTTGAAGAAACAGAGATGGAAAGATACTGAGAGGTGTGTATTTGTGTGTGTGTGTTTGTGTACGTGCAGTAGGTCACTGGAGGTCTCCTGTGGGAGAGCTCATGCTGCCTGCTCATGCTGCCCAAGCTGGTTCAACACCACCAGCCAGTCCCTTTTTCCTGTGTGCGTCACAGTCTTGTTTGATACTATCATAGCTCAACTATGCCAACTTGTCTGCAAATTGTTTATCAAATAAAGTGTGTCAGATTCGTTGTAGTTAGGTAATGTTTAGAGAGTCAGTTACTCTATGCTCATAAAACTTTTATGTGGCTGTGCCTGTGTATGTAGACAGGCCAGATTACATAATGTGTTGCCTGCATTTCTATTCACAACTTCTGGTGAAGACAAGACATCGACCAGAGCAGACTGCAGTTTTTTTTAACAGACTGTACCTTACTTACTAAAAGAGCCTAGACTTATCCACATATTTTCCAACCAAGCACTGAACCACCCTGGTTATTGGCAAGCTTCTGATCCTGGAACAGTACCATACACAAATGTTTCCAACCTTTACGTCACCAACCACCCTCTTCTCTTGCCCAGCATCCACCACCTGGCGTGGACGTCCTAATGAATCATTGATAACCCCCATGCAGACAATGCCTTTTGCCCCCAACACGTTTCTGACCTCCTTTGTTGTCTCCTTCTCTGGTTCTGATGAACTGGAATGCTGCCCATCGCCCCCGGAAGACTGTTGAACGTTGAACAAAACAGCAGGGCAGGCGACAGCAGCGACGGCAACAGCCGACAGAGCACGCGCGAGTGAGTGAGGGAGCAGGCCTGGCTACTTGATGGTCGGAACAAAAGCGCCAGCTGCCACCTTGAGAGAGACAGAGGGATAGAGAGAGCGAGAGAGAGAAAGAAAGAGGCAGGGAGGGTGGGCAAGAGTCAGGTCGAGCTGGCTGCTGATGGACAGGTCTCGGGAGAGGCGGTCGTGCCCACTCAAAAAATACAAACAAACACACACATCCTGAGAGGACTAAGCTGGTGTTCGCTGATGTTGGCCCTGTCTCTTGCCACGGAGCTAATTGCAGCCTCGTCCCTGGCAAGATAAAAACATCCTGCATTTTGGGAGCCTTTTTAAGAGGATCATGTAGAACATTTGCTATATCCAGCCCCTGGTGGAGGCGTAGGTCTAGCAGTTTGTTGTTTTTGCTGTTTCCGTTTTGAGTTGTGTGTGTGTGTGTGTGTGTAAGAGAGTGTGTGTGGGGGGGTGCTTGCTCCTAATCAGTGTGGGTTGGAAAGCACGTGGAGATATAGAAATTCTCCTCTTTCTCCTATGAACTTGTCTAAAGAGTGACTCTGAGTCATACTACAGCACCCGAGTGTGAGTGTGCGTGCGTGCGTGTGTGTGTGTGTGACACGGCTGGAGGGTGGTGCATCTAACAGTTGGAAAATGAAAGCTCCCTGAAAGCTCCTTTTGAAGTGAACCTTTCATGGTTTGGGTGGGTGTGGTGTGGGCAGGTGGATGGGCCGTGGAGATGCGGCTGGGGCAGTGAAACGCTTCTTTTGAGCCTCTGTGTATGTGCGTGTGTGTGTGTGCGTGCGTGTCTGTGTGTGTCTGTCCTCGTAACTGTCTGTAGTCAGACTGGAAGACTCTGCATCAGGGCAAGAGAGGTCGAGAGAGTGCCTTGTCAGGCATTTTTTAGCCAATACCTGTAGACTGGCTTATTCCTGCTGCCATTAATAGAAAGATTTAACATCACGTGGCTCTACCTTGTCTCCAGATTTATTATTTATTTTTATGACTTATTCGTTTCTTTCTTTCTTTCTTTCTTTCTTTCTTTCTTTCTTTCTTTCTTTCTTTCTACCTTCCCACCTTCTTTTGTAACTGTAACTTTTCAGTATTTTACTTTCAGCTTGTGTCTAGTGGGCAACCCTTTTATTTTCAGCATCACCAGGACCTCACATAAAGTTCAAACTACAGCAAAAGCAAGTGCTTATAAGTCATAGAATAAAATATGGATTGTGTAAAATATGGATGTGGATGATATCCATAATGATATCCAGAGAACGACACAGGGCACCTAACCTCATGCTAGCCATACAGCTAAATGAGTTCCCAGGAATAATATCATACATAAGTATTTGTATAGATAATATTGGAGCAGAATTTAAATAAGAATGACTGTGGAGCTTTTTCATATTGGCAGCATTTTCATGAAAGGCTGGTCACTGCTTATGGAAAATAAAAAGGGGAACTTGCCTCCGAAAGTTTCCTCTGACACTTACACCTCCACTTAGCGCGCTACTTCATACAGCATTATTCTTTAACCGTTTCTTCTAATCTAGTCCAACCAGGAGAGTTAACATTTTGCCCTTGCATTGATTGCCCCTCAGACCCTTTTACATGTAAAGCTATATGGTTACCTCCTGAAAAGAACTTGCACTGATCTGAGTGGTTTGAGATGCTCTTTGTGTTTGATATTCTGTATGTAATCTGGAGTTACTGAACAAGGCCCCCTCAGTATAGTCATATTAAGGTAACATACCTTCCTCAGCATACTCATATTAAGGCAGTAGGCTCGGCTCTGAAGTTAAGAAAACATCTTTAAAACATTGAATGGACGGAATAAACGGCACTGGCCTTTAAGATAACCTTTAAATATGGGCTCATTTTGAAAGCTTGGCTTATTTTTTTTCTCTCCTTACCCATAAGAGATGAATGTGAATGAATGTATTGTATGCAGTTGTATAACTTTCACTCCTTCACCATATTAGTTGCTGAATTTCTTTAGGTACATGGGTGCCTTAAAGCACAGGTGGCGAGTAATCAACTCGGAAATGTGAGTTATCACCAGATTTCTGTCACCCTTAACCTATTCTGATGCTCCAAGTCCCAACCTCTATTAAAACATTGTAAATCACTTCTGAAGAATCAGTAATTACCCCTTCTTCCACCTCTGCTAAACTGAGATTAATACAGTAATTGAAATCTACCTTTTTGCACATTTCAGACCAGCCAATTTGGCTCTAATGTTGTTTCTCATACTTCTCACTACAGCTGTGTGTGGAGCATTAATCAAATGTTTAGTAAACATCCCCGTATCTCTGTGAATACCAGCAGGGGCTCAGGGAATGCCACAGCGTGCCTTACCTCTGGTGGGATTTGTCACCAAGGGTGAGTCATGGTGGCTGTTGGCTTGGCACAGGGCGCCCGAACGAGACCCGCGCAGATTCTTGCCACGCACAGTAAAGCTTGTTAAGCCAGCAGAGGGGTAATGAGGGGAGGGGTGCAGCAGCACGGTGCATCTGGAACCATGAGTCTGTGTCTCGACATTCGTCTCTACCCCCTGAACCCTACCCCCGGTCTGCATAGTCATAGTCTTTGCTGCTAGTCCCACACATAGTTTCAGATTTCAATGAGAGTTGCTATAATGGGCTTGACTGTAACGCATACATGCTAACAACTGCCCAAGGCTATTAAAGGACACCACAGATTCGATGCCAGTTTTAAATGTTACACATTTTGGGCCCCATCCAAGAGCTTCAAAGCAGCCTGACATGCTGTGTACTGGATGCAGTGTTCACCAGAGCGGAAACACATACAGTGTTGTGACTATCTGAGATGTTGGCCCATTGATTGTGTCTTCTTTCGGGGATGGTCATTCAGCTGTTTCCCCTGTAGTAATATTTGTCTCACGGACAGGAATAGGACTTTGCCTCTCAGCTTTTCTTTGTTTCTGACCTGTCAACAACCATTACTGGGTAAACATTTAATCCACCACAAAACTGTCTGTGAGTGTGTATTGTGTTCCCATGCAATATAGATGTGTGCCTTGTTTCCATTATTCATTAACACGGGAGACCGTCTTACCAAAGACTAGCCTAGCACTGTCGTTTTTCTTTCACGGGTTTTTCTTCCTGGTGTCCCTTAGTGCGGACATATTTTTAGTTTTGTTACGCTGCACATTTCCCCCACGTTTCAAGTGCCCATTGTTTCAGATTAGAGATTCACATTGCTAAGATTTTTTTTGAAGAGGGTTGTTCAAGACATTGGTGATAAAACAGGTTTGAGGAGGGAGCGGAGCGTCTGTATCTGCAAATAGGGTTTTGCGGTCTCCACTACATCATTGAATTTTTGTGCATGACTCCCCCCATGGATAACCCAGCACCTGTTTGCATAAATAGAGTAGGCTGAATGTGCAGTGGTCTGGTGATCCGATTGCATCTGGGCTGATTGAAATGGGCTCGCTTGTGTTGTGTTGCGTTGCGTTGCGTTTGCGCTTGTGTTTGTTTGGCCCAGAAGAAGTCTGACAGCTGACTTTGAGACGGAACTGCGGGGGCAGAGTTACATTTGGGTGTTTGATGAGTGAGGCGTGTCACTTTACATTTAGAGATGGATGATGCCACTGTGGAAGATTACAGCTGGAGGCAGAGCTCAGAATGGAATTTACGTCACTCACTCGCTCTCTCTGTCATACACTCAGACACGCACACATGCACACACACGCACACACACAAGCGATCTTTGCTCCTTCTCTCATTATCGCCACCATCTCATGAATGTTTGCTTGGAAACCCGCCTTACAGAGGGCCACACACATGCAATGCTAAATTTGATCAGGGTTCAATGAATGACTAGGCTTCTGTATTGTGTGTGTGTGTGTGTGTGTCTGTGTCTGTGTGTGTGTGTGGGTTGAAGAGCCTTGTTTATTTGCCTTTTTCCACGTCGCCTGTCAAGAGGGCCAGTCTCAGTTTGATTTGCATGCGTGGCATTTTTGCAAGTTTTTTTTTTTTTTTAACTGTTTTTGCTTCTTTATTCCAGTGATTGACAAGCATAGCATTGGGTTGGATCAGGGTTGGGGAGGGTGGGGGAGGGGGTGTGGTCCACTGAGCGCTATTTTTAAATACCGCACTGCTCTGTAGATGCAAGTCGTGGTTCCTTCTCCCTCCCTGCCGTGTCTGTAGACACACACACACAAACACACACACTGCAAGGCTAAGGTAGCAGCCGCAGTCACAGACACAGCTGGGCAGAGCACGGGGCTTGAGGTGTGAGGTTGCTGCTTGATTAGAGACTGCACTTCCAACTATCCTCATACATACACACACACACACTGCACAGAGTGCATTGTATAAAGCACAGCTGGCCCAATATACTGTATGTTGAATAGTTCCTAGTGTGTCTATGAAGTGGCCAACAAACTTGATCTCCTAACTTGCCGGGTGGCTCAGAGGAGTGAAATTGCTTTGAGCTGAGCACAGCAACAACACGGTGGCTTCAGATGTCGGGCTCATTAGTGTGTGTCTGTGTCTGTGTCTGTGCGCGTGCACAGCTAGAGATTAACTCCAAGCACTAGTGTGCTGCAGAGTGTCAGACCCGCTCTCTAAGGCACCGGATGAATGCTAAGCAGGAGGGGAAGCAGCTGCCCTCAACTGCCACCTCATCGTAGGGATACTTTTTTTTAAACCTTGGTGGTGGGTGAACACTTTATTTTGTTTTTATTTTGGAAGGATTGGTTGTGACGGATGTTATGTGCCGACGCGCACCTAGCAGTAAACAACCATTATCAATTATTTAAGAGAGAATTAAGTGAAAGTTCAGCAAAGCATCTGTTAGTGGTGTCTGCGTTTGGCTCGTCTGATTACTACACTGGCTAGCTATCAGTATGGTCCATGTTCCTAATGTGTTATCATTTCCTCCTCCACTCCTTCCTCGCTCTCCTCCTCAGTGCCCCCTTTTTCAGATCTGCTTTGCTCCCTCCCCCTCTATACAGGACTTCACACCCTCTCACTTTCATCATCTATCCCTCTCTCTCTCTCTCTCTCTCTCTCTCTCTCTCTCTCTCTCTCTCTCTCTCTCAGAGAGCTGGGAATGGCAAGGTGGCAGCTGGCCAGGGCGTCATGCACATTCTGCCTGTTTTTCTTCTGTCTATATCTCACTCTCTGTCTGATTCTGTCTGTCTGTCTCTGTCTTTCTCTGTCTGATGTTTCCCCTGCTACCTTCATTTGTCTCTGTCTCTATGTCTCCTCTGTCTGTGTGTTCTAATTCTGTCTGTTAGCTGCAGCTCAGAGCCAGATGGTTGGAGGATGGAAGGCATTCTGGAACTCCAGTCTCTCTCTCCCCCCTCCCTCTTTTTTTCTCTCTCTCCCTCTCCCTCTCCCTCTTTCTCTCTCTCTCTCTCTCTCTCTCTCTCTCTCTCTCTCTTCTTCCCATGACACTATCTTCTGTCTTCTCTCCATCTGGGACATCTCACACAGTGTCTCTATATCACGTCTCAGTGTCAAAGTCTTCCATCTTCAGTTTCTCCTCTCTCTTTACTTTCTGTCCCTCTCCATTTCCTCCTTCCCTCCCCCTTTTATGTCTCTATCCCCCCTTTCTCAGTTGACCGGTGAAGGTATAGTTGGTCTACATGAAAGCATAATGCCATTTTGTACAAATGTAGCTATTAAAAGATGCATGTTTTTTCTCTCTAGAAAACCAGCAACCATTTGTTGGACATTTCAGTGCTCATGACAACTTGGTGTCAATTTATTGGATATACTGGTGTTGTCATTTCTATAATTTGTAATAAGTAAGACCAGTAGAGACACTTTTTTAGAAGGTTTTCAGTTCTTTGTACAAATTAGTTTTATCTTCTTTAGATGCTCCTTAATGACCCTTGTCTTGAGTTGAATATAAACTCCTTTAATGACAAAAGCATTTCTGTTGTGAGCTTGACTTGGCCTTTTAAAATTACTGGAATGTGAAATTGACTGATCCGATTATGGCATGGTTCGTGCCAGCATCTGATACAAGTGTGGCCTTTTCTGAGTGTCAGAAAAAGAGACACATTGTTTGTGCTTGTTGGGAGGAAATTGATGAGGATGCTAACAGCCAGACTGAGGCAGACAGCGACAGAACTGAGAGTGCCACAGATGAGTTTAGTCGTGCAGCAGCCGAGGACAGAAATTAAATGTCTGTGGATAAAACGCAACAAAGTGTGAAGGTGAAATGCACAAGAGTGAGCCTGGTGGCAATGGCTATTTGTGACTCAGACTGGTGCTTCAGTAGGTAGTGTGATGATGCAAGCATTCTAATGAAGGGAGTGATTTTTCTCCCATGTTATAAGAGAAGAAAGTTTACATACTGTTTATGTAATTTTTTATCATTTTATTTATTTATTTTATACCTCATTTAAGACCAAAGTGCTTTACAATAGAAGAAAGACAAACATGGCACACTTTTATAGAGCCCTGCATACACAAACACACACTATTTGCAAAAAATGTCATCCATATTCACGTCTTTCTGAACGCCCTCTCTCTCCCCTCTCTCACTCTCTTCACCCCCCTAGCTGTCTCTCTCTCTTTCTCCCCCCTCTTTCTTTGTCTCTCTCCCTCTCTCGCTCCCCACTTTCTCTCTCTTCCCTCTTTCTTTCTCTCTCTCACTCCCCCCCTTTTCTGTGTCTCTCTCTCTCTCTCTCTCCTTTCCTCCTGTTTGTTGTTGTTGCCCTTGTCTTCCCATCCCCTCTATTTAACACTCGCTCGTTAACACTCATACCTGCAGGGGGGATGGTGATGACGACGACGATGATGATGATGTTCAGAAATAGTTCTGCCATTAAGCATCTTTCTCTACCGCCCTTCATCATCACATTCTGATTTTAAAACACAATGCATCATGGGAAGTACTTACAAACGGTCAAAAATAACCCTCCTAGCCTGGCATACCCACGAAGCATCTGCATCCGATCCTATGGTTGCACTGAAAATAAACACTCCTTGTGTGTTCTTCTGCTCACTTCTGGACCCATCCCAGTCTCTCTTTGTGTGTGTGTGTGTGTGTGTGTGTGTGTGTGTGTGTGTGTGGGTGAGATATTTCTGGTAGTGGGCTGTTAGCTGTGCCCCAAATATGGCCATCTAACCATGACATGGCATTTTTCATCATGATAATGTATGTCTCCCGGTGTAGAAGATGACCTAAAGATGTTCCCTGTGCCCTCTATGCTGAAGGTGTGGCACCTCAGTGAAGCTGTCTGCTCTGCTTTCATGTCCCCTGGGGCTGAAGTTCGCCCCAGTTCGGTGTCTGGGCAGAAGGAACAAGCCTCAGTCAGATTCTGTTCTATAACCTAGATCAGCTGTGCTGATCGAAGTGACTCAGTTTGGCCTCACTGTTACAAATTAAGACGAAAAACTAATAATGGAGTGGAAGGGAAAAGCTAAAAGGAACCCAAGTTGACGTTTTGCAGCAAGCGTTTACAGCAGATAATGTTTGTAAACTCTGAGAGAAGAGGGCTGACAATTCTTTTTTTCGTTTGGTGGAAAAACTGTTGGTTTACCCACCTGATGTGTTATATGTTTTTACCACCCTGTTGTGTTAACATGGCAGGTTCCCTTTCTGCTCTTTTGCCGTTGGCTGAGACGCCTGATATGCTGAGATGCTTGAGAAAGCAGGCCTGTTATTTCAGCAAACAGTAGTGCACGCTGAAAAGAGAGTTAAGTTTCAGCTTAAAGCATGAAATGACAACTATAGCCTGCAGACAAATGCATGCATGCGCGTGCACACACACACACACACACACACACACAAAGCATGTGTGCACACAAAGACTTGGTCACTCACACAACTGTGTGGCTGTTTAAAGCACATAATCTGCTACAAACTACTCTTATCTTGCATTAAATGATGTGATCCCTACTACATAGCATGCTCTGTTCAGAACAATTTCCAGTAGTGTGGAACCACCGAACCCTGTGCTAACAAAATGTTATTTGTGTCTATATTTAGCCCCTGCTTGATATTTTGCCATTATGTGGTGACTGATTGGGGGCTGTTAAGCCCATGTAGACTAACCGGTGAGGATATTTTGCCAACAAAGCTGAAGCAATAATCTCATTCTTCAAGCTTCCCTTTGGATAAGGGCAGCTTTCTGATGACGGCAGCAGCCAAATTAGTAGACCAACCAACAGAGGCCTATATTTTTAATAACCTCCTGAGCTTCAGCCTCAACAGCCAACCAGCCAGCCATACAGACCCTTGTGTTTGTTTTATATCATATAATAAGATTGTGTTTACCGAAGAGCTTGAACTTGCAAGCATGATGGTGACATCCAGTATACTTTATAAACTGAAAGCAATAGTTTGGAGTAATTCCAAATATAGGTCTATGTTGTACAAATTTCTATCGTTCTCCTTCCTACAGACAGCACTCTGCAAGCTTATACAACACGGCTATGATTGGAATTACTCTGAACTATCGTATTAATGCTCCTCAGTGGAAGACACTGAGTGTGTTCAGGCTTTGGGTGCTTGACAGGACAAGTGGTCCTACTGAGAATCTTTTATATTTGGCCCTTCAGTATCCTCTGGTAAATCCAAGCCACCTGCTCAGAGAGCACACACAAGCGGCGGGGAAGAAAAACACAGCAAGGGGCTCTATGTTTGGCTACCTGAGTCACAGAATACAACACACAGGAAGCCACTGCCACCTCAAACGCCTGCCTGTTTGTTCACAGGTGCGGCCGAAATGCCTTTTTTCCGAGCAAAATTGCTTCTTGTGCTTGTTGTTTCTCCTCATCACACGCTTGATCACACTTTTGCATTGATCCCCTTGTTCTACTTTGCTTTTTTTGTGTCTTTCGCTTTCTTGCAGGGTTTCTCTCATGTTGTTCTCATGTTGTAGCTCTCTGTTCCCACAGTTCTCATAGGTTGTCTCTTTCGCTTTCCTCTACACTTTGTTTGCTCGTTGCTCACTCATACCCTTGGTCTTTTCAAATGTCTCGACATGACCAGAGTAATCCAGGGTGTTTGTGTATACCCTGCTACAGTCTGAAAGCCCTTCATAGCAATGCAGGAGGCACTATAGATGTGTGTATGTAACTTTGCCTATGAAAAGGTCAAGAATGGCATGTTCTTTGCTACATCAAAAGAAAATTCCTCTGCATTCTGCAACCATCTTGGACAGAAATCCAGTCTGACAAAATGAGCTTAATAATGCTAGTCCAGTACCAGACTCTCAGCACAATGCTGGCATGCCAAGACCCCTTAATCATACCGGAACGGCCTTTGCAGTGCTTATAAATGCGTGTTGCAAAACCTGTGGCCATTATGCTGTAGCGGCCAGCTAGGCTGTCTCATGTCCTTGTCTGTGTGCTTGTTTTCAGTAGTATGCAAGGAAATTTGAAGACTGTATAAACGGAAGAATTTGGACTTGAACGTGGTACACACAATGGTGAAATGTTGCAGTCTGTGACTGTGACAGATCTGCTTTACATGGACCAGCTTCCTTTGAGCTAATTTCTGTGGTGTTCATGCGTTCAGTGCATTCATCCCCCTCCAGGACTGGTGTGCCACAATGACAAACGTGGGCGCACGAGACAAAGACCATTGTTTACCACCTCTCTCCTCTAACCCTCCGCATGCATGAGCAGACACAATGTGGCTCTGTTTACAACACAAACTGTCACTAATGCAGTCGGTGGATGCTTATGGCCTTCCAAGCGATCAGAGCCCATGGCCTCTCAGGCAGAGGCATCTGTTCATCTGCTGAAGACTGCCAGATCACCCCGGCGCACCCAAACACCAAACACGCAACGAGTACACAGAGTTCTAGGGACAGGATCCGAGACGGGAGCGGGTCTGAAAAATTAGCCTTCGATGGGCACAACATGGAGGAGCTGAGCTTTAGCTGCAACATGCTTATTCATATCCACACTTGGATGGATTGTGTATGGATTCCATTGATGCCATTGGTGCTCTGATTCCTGCAAACTTTTAATCACCCAAGACTGGATGCTGGTGGTGGCTGACCAATAGCAGGGTCTGGATGGCTAGGAGATGGTAGGTGGTTGGTGGTTGGGGGGTTGGGGAGTGGTGGAGATATGGATGCAGGGAAATGGAGGGTGAAATGACTCTGTCTACAGCCCTAGATGGTGTGAGAGTGTCATGGAGGGTGATGAATAGCAGATGCTTGTGGGGAGCAACACTGCACAAAGTGCATCATCTGACCTAATCTAATGTGCTCTGCCTTCCCTCATGAAGTGAGACTGAAGTGAGAAGTAGAGGAAATGAACAGAGTGGATGAGAGACAGAGTGTGTGTGTGTGTGTGTGTGTGTGTGTGTCTGTGTGTGTGTGTGTGTGTGTGTGTGTGTGTGCCAGTAGATTTATTTATTTATTTAGTCAGTCAGTCAAGAGTCAAGTCAGTTTATTTGTATAGCATATTTGCACACAACATTTGATCCCAAGTGGTTCACAGGTGAGGCAAGCAAGTATTCAAATGACAAAATATTTCTGGAACAGGAACAAAAACTAAACAGGAAGAGAGACATACGGGTCAGATGGTAGCTGTATGAATAGTGAATGCCCTGGATGACTGCTCTTCTATTTTTGCCATTGTCTTCAAGTCTGTCTGTTTGTCCTGATGGTGATGCCATTCACAAACGCCCACTCATCAGCACAAGTCCTCACCTGCTGTTTCTTTCCACCGTCATCACCAAGCACGCTGCCTTTTGATTATATGTTTGTTGATAATATGCAGGTGTGGCTGAAAAGGGCTAGTCCCATGACTGTAACATAGCAACCGCTAATTCACCCAAGGAGTGTTGTATTTGCAGTAGGTGTGTTTAAAGCAAAGACTAGCGCTATGATCTAGAATCTTTGGTTAAACTTGTTTATTTCCTTTAACAATGGGACTCTCTTTTCTGATTGGCTGGTGAGATGGGAATTGACTTTGTATAACTGGCTACCTTTGAAGTAGATCCCAGAGCCATAGAGCTACCTCTGGTAAATCCGAAAAAAATGAATCACCGCTCCATATCAATGCGCTTATGAACGATAACCATAACAACCATAGTCAAGTATTTACACTGTACTTTACCCCCTTAACGGTAGCTATAATAGGTTAGTTATACGATAAAAGTTATAGATAAAATTATATCATGAATACAAACGGGAGATAAGCGGGATAACGGCCTTCGAGGTGACTAGTTCGATGGAAATAATAACTCGGCGGAGGCAACCCCTTTGCCTCCACGCCATTATTTCCATTGAGGTGGTCACTTAGTTGGCCGTTTTCCCTTAGGTCTACTGAAACCCTAGGAAACACACCAGTCCCAGACACGGAGAACTGCCATCATCAGCAATGTGATCGCTCTCTCAATGGGTAAACCCATTCTCACTGATATCGCGACACTGTAGTCAGCCAGTGCACGCCCCTGACAATCTGCATTATGACACAAAAGCCTCTTTGCGCCCAGATCTAAGCTGCACATTAGGTAATGGAAAGGGGCATCTACCATTCGCAGAGTTAAACATCCTGGCCTTTATGTACTCGCACATTGCCCCCCCCCCCCCCACTCAGCGCCCTGTGATGGGTGGAAGAATGGGTAGATGAAAATGTTTTTTGCTTTCAATTTGTTCAAATGGTGTCATACCACTGGTAGCACCATATCAATTAGGTCATCAGCGCTGGCTAGACGGGCCCGTTGTTAGCATGACGTTGGCCTGCTATTTTGTATCATTCCTCTTCATCGTGGTGGATTAGTGTATTTGACACAAATATAGAATTGCTTATGAATCCATATACAGGCTGTTGTTGGGAGGCACTTCCAGCACTTAAGACATCAGTGAGTTATATAATTATTTATGTACATACTGTAATTTCTTGACTATTAACAAAGGTTAATGCATTCTTCTTGTAAAATGTTGAGCTAAGAGATTAATACACGGAGGAGGCTCATAGTTGGGACATTAGTGTAGCTATGCCAAGCTATATAAGAGTTATACATAATTACAATTCTGCACTTTTTCAACCGAAGATAGCAAAAAGTACCTGAAGTAAAACAGGTTTATTGTAGTCAGCTGAGGAGATGGATGAAAGAGCAGGGATCTTGGTGGGTATGCTGTATGGCCAGCTGGCCTTACTAGAGGCATCACCAATCCACTGCGGAATGAGTAACGCACAACAAGCAGTCCTGGTCCACTTAAATAGACTGAACCCTTCAATAGACTGAACTAACGTTTTGAGTCGTAGCGTCTTCCACAGAGTCAGAGAGTTTTGACTATTAGGAAGGCGCTAGGCATCGAAACATTAGTCCTTTTGCACCCAATAAAAAGCATTATAAAGAAGCATCTGAGTGCTCTGGTGATTCCCTGGATTCAGTCTACTGAAGTTGCCCAGGACTGCTTGCTGATTCTGTGGTCCTGTTCCATGAGCACCAAAAAAGGCTTTAACGCAAGTGACTCCTTCTTCACTCTAATCTTGTGGTCTGGGGAAAGGTGTGTGTGTGTGAGAGAGAGAGAGAGTGTGTCCGTGTGCTGGCATTTTTGGCTGTGTGCACTGTTTAGAGGAGCGGAGGAGCGGAGCAGGTGAAAATATCAGGCAGTTCTCATCCATCACAGATTGCTGCTGTGCCCTGTCAACACTGGTTCCCCCCGTTATACACTTATAAAGCAGCATGGTGAACGTGTACATGGGGGTTATTTCTTTGTTTGTTTTTTTCTGTGTGAGTTCCTTTTGTGTGTCTAAGTGTAAGGTTAGAATTATGAGATCAGTACAGGACCACAACTGATAGTAGGCCAAACCACTACATATCTTAATATGGCCTTTTATCACAGTACCACCAACGACACAGAGATTTCCTTTTCAGACCTTTAAGGCACTGGCTCCCAAACTTTGAACTGTTGCGTATGCCCTGTGACACACTGAGTCCTACCGAGCAACCCTGCATCACAGTGCCTTTGCAATAACAATGAATGGATTTCCGTAAACAAACAAAATGCTACACCTTATGTGAACAAATATTATATGGTGCACATCGATGTAGAAGCAGCTGTATTGTATTGGGCATAGTCTTGAGTGTAAGACCTTTGCACATGTTAATTTGCAAATGGATTACTTGGCCAGCATTTTACCAGTTCTGTCCCATCATGGAGCCTAATGATTGTGTGTGTGTGTCTGTGTCTGTCTGTCTGCTCTCCTCCCAGGTAAACTTTGTCGTCTGCCAACTCTTTGCCCTGCTGATGGCCTTCTGGTTCCGGCTCTACCTGCACCCCAGTAAGACCAGCCCGTTTGTTCGTCATGTGGTGGCCACCCTCCTGGGCTTCTACTTGGCCCTCTTCTGCTTTGGCTGGTGAGTAGACACTTCATACAGACCCCCCCACCGCCTCCCCATGGGTCGATACGGAGGGTAATTGATATCGTATTAGATGAATGCTGTTCGGCAGCAGAAACTTGCAAAAGCTGTGTTTAGTCTCTTTAGAGACGGAGTGCAAACACAAGATCCATTGGGGAGGATTTGTGTAATTTTATTTTATTGTACTGTAAATCTTGGAACTCATCATGAAGGTAAACAACCTCATATTCACCGGAATGTGTTTATGAGCTGTACAAACAAACTATAAAACCTATAATCCGCAGCGTTTCATGCAAATTCAACACAGTGTAATAGTTTCAATCCAAATACTTAATAAGTACCGTACTTAACTAGGATTTTCAGCTATCTGTACTTATGCAAAAGTATTTTTCTGACTTTGACAATTTTGCACTTTGTACTTTTCAAAACCGGCTTGTTATTTATATGCATGCAATGACATGCCCTCTCAACTTCTCTGACAATATGAATGGATGGGATCATGCATATGTGGGTATTAACAACACGAGAACGAAAAACTTTGATGAATCCAGTGCTTTGTCAGAGCATGTACAGATGAAAGTAAAAGTTTTTTGTTTTGCATTTCCCATTCTCATTAAAATATTGTGAAAAAATTCCCTATCATTCTCCTAATTTCCCCTCTGCAGCATTCTGCAGTTAGCTCAAACATAATATTTGGGTTTTTTTTAATGTTCAATCAGGACAGTAAAGAGACTGTTTTGGAGTTACACTTGGTAAATTGGAATATCATTGTGGGCTACAATCTGCTTCATTTGCCAGAAACAACTGACAAAATAGTCCTTCAAGCACATTTGAGTAGTATTTACTTTTAGCAAGCACATTTCAAAGTCTGTACTTAATTATTTTTACTTGAATAAGGAAGTTGAGTCTATAGTTAGACATTTCCTTTTTTTATACTAATATCTGTACTTTTACTTGAGTATGGAAAATGTGTACTTCCCCCCCCTCATACCTGAAAAAAGAATGCATAAATCTTGTGTTTTGGAACAAAATTGCAAACTTTGGGTATTGCTGCCTCAAGCTTATGAAGAGCTTAATCTTGTATGTATCCTCAATATCCACCAGGAATACAGAAAAATTAAAGGGACACTGAGTAAAATCGTGCATCATTGTACTCCACATAGACAACGGCAGACCTATGGCAGCACAGGTAATTCAGGCAAGCTCCCCCAAGGCTGTTGGTCATTGCAGTGATGGCGAGACCCAGTCCACAGTGACCTACATTCACTCCTCTCCTCTTGCCTCACGCTTGTCTCCTGACCGCTTGCTCTCAGCAGTGTGAGCAGCAGTGTGCGGAGAGTGTGTGTTTGTGTGTGCGTGTGTGCGAGCGAGGGGGACGTGCTGAAGTAGTGGAGCCGAGCAGCTTGGGGGATGATGGACGCTGATTGCTGCCGTCATCCAGACTGCCTGAGCTCTTGTGGCTGCGGCGTACCTGGCAAGCACATATATCACACTGCCGACTTCCTCCCCACACCTCTCCTGTTTTACAGAAACAGAATTCCCATCTGGTGTGCTTTGTATATCTCTGCCCTACTTGTGGCTCAGGTTGTTGCCTTTTCCATTTTTGATTTATTGGTGAGATATAATCTTGACATATGGCCATGTCATAAATGTACTCCTGTAAACATCTTGTCTTGAGTATAAAACCATTTTTTGCATAAACTAAACCTAAAGCATAATATGTAAAACTCATAGATTATGTTTTAGGATCATGGCCTGCTTTGAATCCGCAGATACACAGACTGAGCAGGTAACTGATGATGATATTTCCCACTGTCCACTGTCCTGTGTGTAGTGCACCATGTAGCAGCGGGGTCTGCCTGTTATAAGGTCCCATGGTCCCAGGGCCAGGACAGGGTGGACATTCACTGGGACTCGGTCAGTTGATTGACTCACACTATAATACACCTGTGTTCTGCTGCTTGGAAGTTGCCTGGCAATGGGGAAACAAGGTTTGACCTTGCTTTGGCACCCAAAGTGAATGCAGATTGCTAAGGAATGCTAAACCTGGATACATAGTTTAGTGGTTACAAACTGGTGATTTGTTTTGGATATGACATGAGGTGTTTTTGCACCAGCCCAGAGGAAATTTTGTTTTCCTACCTTGTTTGTAGCTTCTACAACTTTCTGTCCGTTCACACTGTAGAACTGGTGTGGGTTGTAGTTTCTTCATCTGCAGTTCCTGCAATTTTAGCTCTTCAGGGTAGTTGGGCCTTTTCCCGGCACATAAAAAGCACATGATGAGTTAGCAATAATGTGCAAGACTGAACGGGTTGTCTTTTTTTTTTTTTCCCTTTTTCAGAAGACCTTTGTAAGTTGGTCACAAGTGCATGAATCTCGAGGATATGATGTCAGCCAGTCTGTACAATAAAATGAAACGGTGGTCATGTTGTGGTGAATCAGCAGCTCAGCTGGACTATATAAAATGGTTGCAACATCCTTGATTTTGATGTCTCAAGTGGAGGAACACACAAGAACAAGACACAAAATATCTTGATCTTTGAATATGTCTTTCAGGGCTGAATTAGTTGGATAACTGACTGTTAGTAGCTCTCTGGTGGGTATTCTTGGGGACACTGAAGAGTCTGGTGCCACTCTAGGATGATCATGAGTCGATGCCGTTCCCCTGTCAGCTCAGCGAACAGGCGCCTGGTCCATTTGAGGCCCAGGACAAAAAGCCTGTGGTCTGAATGGATGAATGATGCATGGTCAATTAAACCACTGAGCAACAGAAAAGCACTATGGACAGAGGGGATTAAAACTGCCTGGGTCTGATGCACATCTCACACACACACACACACACACACACACACACACACACACACACACACACACACACACACATGCACATACACACACAGCAGCAGCAGCAGCCTTCCTTCAACGAGGAATTAACAATTAACAATACCAATGACAGTGTATTTTTAGGATGCGTATGCCTTGGTCTTTCTGCTGCTTGCATACTCCTCTGGGTTTTGAGCCTTTGACATGGAAGGTCTGGCAATGTTTCCTGTTATGTTTCCTCTTCCTCTGTCCTCCTTTCTGACTCTGGTCACCTGTCCATTGTTTTCTGCGTGCAAGGGCAGGAATGTGTGGGAATTTCTCCCCCCGCCCAATCATAAGTAAGGATTCTTGAACTATGCAAAGTCCCCCATCCTGTATCAAGTCCTTGGATACACTTTTTCCTTTCCAACAGAAGAAAAGACTTATCTTGCAACAGTTTTGGTCTAAAACTAGCAAGCTAGGCTAATTACTTTAAATATGTGCAGGGACCTCAGGCACTCCAATAACGGCACATTGGCAATAATAGCGTCCTGGCATGATGAATGGTGACATTATTGTTTCGGAACCTGACTGCTAAGCACATTACATAACTAGTTGTATATGTTGCATCACATGTTCATCACATGACCATATACCATCATAATGAATTTGAAACATACTTCAAAAGTGATTACTGCATACTGTTGCTTTAAGCCCATGTACAGGTAAACCCATGCGTTTCCCTGTAGATGACCTTCAAAGAAACACTGTAATAGTATACTGAGGTCATACGTGCTTCACAAGCTTAAGATGAATGAGATGGCAGAATTTAGAACATCACCCAGCAGTGGCAGTGGCCACTGGGGTCTAATTTATTTTGTGTGAAGACTCCCTTGTTTTGCCATCTTTCATATTTCGGGTTTGTCCTGCTGTTCTACTTGCTGCTGTCGTCACAGCATTGCCCTTCAACCCTCTACTGTCTGTTGTAATATCTGTGCCTCTTAAAGGTCAGCCACTGTTTGTTGTGCCTGATCTCCGATAGAGATGGGAGACTCGGAACCACAGGGGTCATGGACTGGACAGAGATAAAGTCGGGATTATAAACGGTCAAGTTCCGGATGTGGAACTTGGCAGGTGTTTCCTGGCCAGGTTTTTATGACTTAATGAACAATTGTCATTATGAAGTAATTTGAACACTGCCTTGTGGATGGTTGTTCTCTTCATCATGATGAGATAAGAATGGTGCTGATATAAGGTGCGATAGGCGCAGAGTTACAGTGTTGTTATTGGTGGGAATTCTGATAGTATGGGGAAACTGCAAAGAGAGGTGACTGAGATCATGTTATGATTTGAGCTGTGATTTAAGCAATTCATTGATTAGTTGTCAATTAAAAAATAAATGGAAAACTATCAATTACTGATTAATCTGTGCTCTTTTTACAGGACAATGCACAATTCTTTAATTGCAGCCTCTTAACTTGAAAGCTGATAACTCTACTTGTTTGTGTGCAACATTAACATAAAAGTCCCTGTCATGGGGCCAAATCACTGCTTTTGAGGACATAATGTTTGCCTTTGAGAAACAATGATCAAGAGTTTTTCAACATTTTATGACCTCACCATTTTATGACTTCCGATCAAACAATTCATTGATATGATAAAGAAAGCAATATAGGCTTTATGTTGTGAAAATATGATCTAGTTGGTCTCCTTGTCAGGATGCTTTTCAGATTGACTTTCCAATGGAAATATTAAATATGATGATACTTTGCACTCTGCGTAATGTCTCATGTTAGTCTGACTTTGCTTTGTTTTTTTGTTTACAGGTATGCCTTACACTTCCTGGTCCAGAGTGGTGTCACGTATGGCATCATGATCTTTGCTGGTCTGGAGCACATGCACAAGTAAGTGTCGTCAGTTAAGTCATTTTGGTGGGGGGAGACTGGTGAGTCTAATGGCAGTGAAGGATGAAGGGTATCGGGTTCAACATCACAAGCCTTATGCATTTAACTGGTTCCATCTACAAACTGCCAACTTCTTGATCCTACTGTAATTGCTTGGCAGAGACATTATCAAGTTGCTGGTATTTTTTCCATGTAGTATATCAGTCCATCCTGACCTGTAACTGTTTAGAGATTCTAGGCACCAACAAACGATCTTCGTCTCTCTCTCATCTAAATGAATTTACTGTGTTTCGACTGCTTATCAGTTTACACTGGGTGGACGTGTTTGCTTGTTCTGATCTGTCTGTCTGTGGTTGACTCACTGTCTTGTGGAGTGGAAGTCAGCTGTTCCTTTCCTTCCTCCACCTCTGAGACGTCATTAAAGCACATGACGAATGGTGGGTTGGCCACCGCTGGGAAACGTTGGCCACACTGGCCGATAGCCTGTGTCAGCTGCTCAGAAGTGGTACACACACACACAGTCACACACACACACACACACACAGTCACACACACACTTGTCTCTCCTCCATTTCACCCCCGAGAAACTCAGTGTGCATTTCTGTTGTGTATTGAAATGTGAGCTGCAAGTTAACACTGTGTTAGGGAATTCTCTGAGATAGCCCTGTTCACCTCAACTGCACTTAATACAGACATGAAATTGAGCAGCGCTGAAGCTATGATGGCCATAACTAAATCCATGCTTCACTGCACACACTGTGTGTGTGTGTTGACATCTCTGTTGACTTTTGACCTCTCTGTGGGATATAGGTGTGAGGTGTTTTGACTGGTGGGGAAACCATTTCTAAGCTTTTCTACAGACTAGTGCTGAATTGATGTTGTCACATCCAGTATGGCAGTCATTGTATTGATCTAGTTCGTGTGACTGAGACTGTGATTTTGGATTTAAGCCAGGCTTACATTTCTGTCCCCTTTAAACATGGCTGTTTATTTGGGAAGAAAACTCAGAATGTCTACAGAAAATAGTATCATTTTTACCACTTGAATGCACACAGTTGAAGTATAACACTTGGATGCACATTGTTCTGTTTTATATTCACTGGGGTACAAAGGTCCCAAGGATGTTCTGACACTGAGATTACCTTTTTTTGTTTAGTCCAACTGGTCCCTATTACAATGTCAATTCTCAGGGTTATATCTCAGTAGCTGACCGTGAAGTGTACCTGATGGGTCGTACCCCAATGGTCTGGTGTGTGTGACTTGTGTGTGTGTGTGTGTGTGTGTGACTTTTGTGGTTACTCAGTCACTCACATACAGTGGGCACAGGATAAGGAAGAGTGTCTGTGTGTGCGGTATACTGTGTCGCTGAGAATACAGTCTTGTGTACTCAGTCACACAGAGTGCGCACAGAATAGGAAAGAGAGTGTGTGAGTCTGTGTGTGTGCGTGGGGGCATTGGGCAAGCAGCTGCTCACTTTAGTTCCATTTGCGGGGGCACTAGGAAGTGAAGCACAGGTGTGCTCAATGAAGGAGAAAGCCCTGGCAATAATGGTAATGATGCAACACAAGTGCTTTGCAGGCGTCTGCGTCGTGTCGGGTTCCTCTAGCAGGGGTCGAGATGGCCAAAGAAAAGTTTAAACTTTCGGTAATACTTTAGATTAGGGCACACATATTCAGCATTAACTAGTAGCTTATTACCATGTAAACTAATACCATGCTAGCCATTTGTTAGTCATTACAAGTCATTTATTAATACCTTATTCTACATGATCTTATTCTACCCATAGTAGACATTTAACTAGACTTTCTCCAATATAACCTGCTAATTACTGCTTATTCATAGTGAGTAAGAGAGTTGTTTATGAATTTTGATCTCAATATGCTTTGCTTAGTAAAGGGAAGAATTGTTATCAGGAACAGTTATTCTCAATCAAAAAGACATAATTAGTACTTTTTGGACACTATTAGGTACTTGTAGATTTGGGTTTTGATCCTATGAATAAACCATCTTTTCTAAGTATTACTGAAGGAGAATGACTGTTCCTGTTATACTATTGCCTTATAAGACCCATACTAACCATACTAACCAAGGCATATTAATTAGGGGTTTATATTGCAAAAAATCTTCAATAATAGTCTACTATGGGGTAGAATAAGATCATGTAGAACAAGATATTAATAAGTGATTTGTAATTACTAACAAATGGCTAGTATGTTAATAATTTGCATGTTAATAAGCTGCTAATTAATGGTGAATATGTGTATCCTAATCTAAAGTGTTGCCAGACTTTCACTCATTCTGCAGCACGAGTGATTTCAAGATTTACTTTTTGTCACCAAGACTGTTCACAAGACTGACATACCAGGCCAAAATCATAACTACTTGCTTTAGATATAGACCTAATGCAGTATGAAGACATCCTGAATCTCCTGCCGTGTGGCATGTGACGTTCACAGGTTTGTGCAGTCTTCCTGCTCTCCCATTGGATGTGACGCTGCTAGTCTCTTGGGATGAGGTGGTTGTAGACATGCCCATTCTATGCCATTTCAGATGGGAAAGAGGACAGAGGTGTGTGTGCTTGCATATGCATGTGCATGTGTGTGCGTGTGTGTGTGCATGTGTGTGTGTTAAAGAAGAACAGTGTGCCTCCTCTGTTCTCGAAGGTAGCCACACTCCTCTAATAGAGCAGGGAGCAAAGCGCAGCACCTGGGGGAACAATAGTGCATAAAAAACGACGGAGAGGAATAGGATCGCATATGAGGTGTGTGTGTGTGTGTGTGTGTGTGTGTAAGTGAGTGAGTGAGTGTGTGTGCGTGAGAGTGTGTGTGAGCGTGCGTGCGTGTATGTGTGTGTGTGTCTGTGTGTGTGTGTCTGTCCAACACAAAAGAGGGTCAGACGGGTCCTTTTTTATTAGCCGATCTGACCTGGCAGCTACCCAGAGAGCCACTGAGCTCTCACACTGATTAAAGGCGCCAGGCGTGTTTTGAAGTGTCACTGTTGTACCGTGAGGCGGAAAAAAAAGTTTTGAAAAGCTTCACAAGTAACCCTCTCCCTCATCAGAGACAGAAACAGCTAGTGAGCATAATTAGGGAAGGCTAGGGAAAGTTTCTGACTAGTTACCTCTATTTGCGACAAAATGATGCTAAAGGGTTAATACTCTCTTTTTTGGAGGGAAATCTGGGCCCCATTCCAGTTGGCTGAAAGCTGGGCCTCTCAACTTCTAACACACCCCCTCCACCTCTCTGCCACCCCTCTCTCCACTTCTCTCTTCTCTCCACCTCTTCGCCCGCTCCTACTCATTCATTGCTATCGCTACGTCTGTTCGGCCATGTCTCCTGGCTACAGTGGAAATTCCTTGATTTGTTCTACAGTACACATAGCTGCCAAGCCAGAGCAAAACCCGCCAGCGAGTCTCATACAGGCCTCCATAGAAATTAAATCGAGGTGTGACGAACGGCACATAAAAGTATATAACCCGTATGCGATAAGCCTATAGTATTTTATATGTCTCTGGAAGACCTAGCATGGCCCACCCAGTATGTGCCTACAGCTGTAGGAGGCACACAGCTTGCTGACTGTTTTCCTTCAGGTTTACTTTTCTCTCTCCTAACTCCCATGCTTGCTCACACTCCCTCTTCTCAATGGCCGTGTTGTATTAGAGAGATGATATTGCTTGGTCAATTCTGTCTTGCATAACTGAAGTAATAGTGTGTGCTTGCTCAGAAAAGTAATAAACCAACGCTTGCAATTGTTTTCATCTTTCCTTTGTGACAGCAGGGGATATTTTTACATGATTGCTATTTCTTCCTGCAACCCCAGGCACTTGTTGAACGTGTAAAACGAGAGCCAACAGAACCTTCTGGATGTGGCATCTCTGCCCTTGTTTTGTACACAGACTATAGAGCTCCCCCTGCTGGCTGATGCTAATAAATAGTAAACGTAACCATCAGTTGTTGCACCATGGATAGACGACGGCAACTTTGTTTGGATTGTGGAGAGACTGGAAGACAAAGGCAATAAGTTCACCCGATGATTAATATGTTACAGAGCAATTATTCACTCTGGCTGTCGCAGTATTGCTGCCGGGTCGAAAAAGGAGTATTGATTGTCCAACCCTCATGTCGCACTGTAATCAAGGGTCCCCTCTGCCCTGACTGCACTGATTTCAATTACTGTGCTTAATCAAGGATGACTGCAAGCCAACGAGCACTTGTGCAGAAACTAATGGCCGAGCTAATTAGTGGAGATGAACAGCACGAGTGATGGAACAACGCTTCTGATGGGGCTGAGAAGAAGAGGGCGATGTGGAGAGGGAGGGGAAGCGGGAGAATAGAGGAGAGGAAAGAAGTTTTCTTGAATGTCATGTCTTTTAATCTGATTGGGAAATTAGAGAGAGAAAGGGACAATGTCTGTCCAATATTTCTTCCATGCTCTTGGGTGTTTGTTTTGTATTTATTTGTTCTCTCTCTGTCTCTCTCTGTCTCTCTGTCTCCTTCTCTCTCTCTCTCTCTTTGGAGTGTTGTGAGACAGTATTTGAACAGCACACACAGAGACACTGAAGTCAACATTGTAACTTACTCTTTCAGAATACTGAACATGTGGTTCTGTCTCTTTGCCAATCCATCTCTGGCTGAAAGACCAGGCCTGCAGTGGCCATTTGTCTTTCTTTCTCCAACGCTAATGATGTTGCAGAAGACGCCACCCTGGGATCTTGGGGTCTTTAGTCTTCTCTGGCTGCTTTTTGACAGAATCATTTTTCTCTTGTCTGTTTGTTAGTGGCTTTAGTGCTCAAGTGTTGGATTTGATAGACCGTACTTGAGGACTGATCTTTCCAGAGATTACAACCTTGTCTTCAATCGTCTTTGAAAGACTAGTGTAAATTTGTGCTTCAGACATGAAAATGAGATATGTCTGACAAAGGTATCAGATGTCACTACGGTCCAGTTCCACTATGTAAATAGTTAGCATATTTCTAAACTTGCTCATGATGATCATGAAAATCCGGTTTTGATTAGGTGGGAGAAAAGCCCTTTTGTTCAGATAAGAAGTAATTCAACTTCTTCAATCTCAACAGAAAGGCAGCCCAAACTGACTGACTGTTATTGCAGGTGTCTCATTCTGGAAACCGCTCCAGTTGTCCTGCAAGCACCCCTGATGACGCCCTGGTGTGCAGACTCTCTCTTTGTTGCTCGATATGTAACAGGGAAGAATCAAAGCGGCTCTGTCGCTAACAAGCAAAGATCATACAGTATTCTGTTTGACATGCGACAGCAGAGGCAGCAGACCAGGGGCCACACATGCTCCGACAGCAGAGGAGTGTGCCATGGTGACAGACAGACAGACAGACAGACAGACAGACAGACAGACAGACAGACAGACAGACAGACAGACAGACAGACAGACAGGCAGGCAGACAGACAGACAGACAGACAGACAGGCAGGCAGGCAGACAGAACTTTTTTTTATGTGGAGCTCATTTTAAACCTCCTAAAACAAGCCTGGACCTTTTTTAAAATCGTCCCCCCCTTTGGAGGCTTAAAAAAGCCTCCAAACTAAGATAAATTAAAAATTATCTTAGTTTGGAGGCTTTAGTGATGCTGTTGAATTCCACTGGACTGGACTGAGAAGTGTTTCTGTCAGTGAGACTAGGCCTCTAATCTCAGGAAAAAAAAAACCTTCTGTGTTTGCCATAACCACAAGAGTTTCATCTCGTATACTGTATGTATGGTTGTCTGTCACAGTGTCATAGCTACGCACATTGTTAGTCGTACCAGCTTTTAGTATTTTTAACAAATCTGTTGTTCAGTGGTGGTACGTCATTTTGAAACTCAATATTCTACTTAATAGAATTATTGATTGTATTGGAATTTGAATTATTGGAATTATTTCATTTGGTTTCAATGGTTAAAATAAAGACAATGATGCAGCTTCTCTTCTGAAACACTAATGTCTGTAATGGAAGACTTTGTTGGCCTTGTCTGTGTGGGTGTGATGAAGGCAGAGAAAATATGTGGTCGGGAGACGCTATGGTGACAGAACGACAAATAGGTCACACC
Source organism: Tenualosa thibaudeaui (assembly GCA_027481765.1). Classification (NCBI taxonomy): domain Eukaryota; kingdom Metazoa; phylum Chordata; class Actinopteri; order Clupeiformes; family Clupeidae; genus Tenualosa; species Tenualosa thibaudeaui. The sequence goes on from JAIFZK010000013.1 coordinate 12,750,507, forward strand.
TGTGTGTGTGTGTGTGTGTGTGTATGCATGCATGCGTGCGTGTGTATTTGATGAAAATATTCATCCACAGACACAATACACTCATTAAAAGTATTTCATCGGATAGCCTAGAAATCCAGTTTCGGACCGATGATTATGATTTTGAAGTGTTTTTTTGATTGCGATGGCCTAGAAACAGCTGTCTCAGTGTATGATTGAAAGTAAAAAAATCCTCTGGAATGGTTACAATTAATATACTAATTAATATTCTTTGTGATGGTGTGTTATCAGATTTGATTGTATAATGCAGTTTTAAGTATCAGAATAGTTTTTTCTACCCCATTATTTTCAGTCATGATTAAAATATCAGCATCCGTAGACTATTACATAACACTTTTGCAAGAAGTTATTATTGTTGTGAATATGTGGACGCTTCAGGGTCCCAAGCCCAAGCCAGTGTTTATAGTTTGTTAAGGTGCAAAATTGAGCTAGAGTGACTAGCACCAGTTTGGTCATGGACATTAACTTGTTCTTCATGTTATGGCATTGCATTTCACAGTAGGAATGGGCACTATTTTATTATTCACTAATGATTCTTTCCCATGATAAGACTTTGTTGTATTGTGTCATACCATATTAATGATGTAGTTGGTGGTGTTTAAATATGATACAATAAGCATGACTGTTTTTGTCCATATTGTCCAACTCTATTTTGCAGTTCTGCAGCCGTGAAACAGTAATTGTTACATATTCGAGAATAGTCCTTCCTAATTTAGTGTAAAATATAGGAAGTCTGAAAGTTCCTTTCCAGAGTGCTGTGTCATCTCATTACTGTTAGAAAGATTAGTGAAGACACTGTCATATTTTAAGAAACACAGACATTCTAATTCCAGATCTCCAGATTTCAGATAGCCAGTCTATTTCTGTCATTCCACTCTGGATGAGCCAGGGGAAGGGCTCGTCACCATAGCGCCACTCTGTGATTTCAGCGTGCCCACATCCAGGCCAGACCTCTGAACATCCTGCCTTACTGTACTGAAGAATGGTACCCTTCATTGCTGGGTGTCTGGGCACGCCTTGTACACGACCGTTCTCTCGTCAAGGCCTTCAGTGTCTTGGCTGGACTGGTACTGCTCCGTGTGAAGCTGAATGCATGTAGGACTGCAGTAGTGTTAGGCCCGCTTTGTCCGAGACAGAGGGAAGAACCATCCCACCCCCCACCCTAAATCGTCAACAGCCCCTCCAGTGGGAATCTTCAATGGCACAGTTCAGGCTTAGGCGAGCTTCTCCACCCCACGTAAATGCATTCGCACAACTCTTGTCCATTCAGAGTCTCAATACGGGTAGTGTTTACTGGTAAGTGGGAGGCAAGAGGTCGCTGCTGCAGCTGTTTGCAGCTGCTCTTCAGCATTGGTGAAGGCCTCAGGGATCCACTCCCAACCGCCCCAGAAACTCTCAAAACAAAGCCTCGTTGTGGGGTGCTTTGAATAAGCTTCACGCACCTTTGTTTTATCTGCAGCAGGGGGTTCCAGAACTAAAGGAATCGATAGATGAGAGTCGATAGACAAATAATTCTGTGAAGAAGAGCTAAGCAAAGGGCTTAGCTCTGCTGAGGCCCATATCTTAGTTCTGTATCTCTGTAAATTGTCAGCAAATGTAATCCAGGTTTTGGATCTGCTGCCTTTTCCTGCATGTTTTCCTACTTGATCTGAGCAAATGTTCTTGTGTCACCTCTAGCTCTATAAGGGGATTTCTTCTCTCAGTTGTTACCTTGTTATCACCAGACAATGTCTGTGCTGTGTGTTATTTTTGCAACAAGGGGGATTTGGTTTTGATTGGGTTTTTGTTGTTGTTGTTGTTTAAGCTGTTATAAGACAAACAATTGAACACGCATTGTGCCAGTGAACAACAGCAGTGATGCTTTTGTTTGGTTATAATATGCTTTTCATTCACCATGGTTTTCACTTCATTGTGCCGTGGAACCGACAGCTAACCAATGGGGATGAAGATGCAGCTGTGTCATCAGGGGGGTATTGTTTCATTTTGGTCTGAAAGCCCACCCATCCCTATGTATGCACTTTGTTTTTTTATTTCTTATATTTACACTGCTTGTAAAGATTTTCTCTTTCTCTCTCTCTCCCTCTCTCTCTCTCTCTCTGGCGTCGTCTCTCTCTGTTTTTGTCCAGTCCTTTCTTTTACATCATTCAGCACTCAGAAAGAAGATGCCACAATACACTGAAAAACGAGACATGTTTGCCGGGAGTGGTTTTAATTCTGCCGTATTTCTAGTAGATTAAACATTTCGCCCACTCAGCTGGGTCTGCTCCAACTGTAATGTATGTTTGCCCTGCCGGTCTCTTCCTAATACATTCCCCAGGTATTGTGCAGCGAGAGCTCTTGCGTACCTCTGGAGTGTGAGGATTGATCACAGAGAGGTGTAGAGAGGACCTTGATGTAGCAGCTTTCCCATGTAGCATAATGGTGATAAATTCTCCACTGCTTGAGTTGAGGAGTCTGAATCTCATGTACTGGGTATTATTTGATGTCTCAGCCATCTGTGGAGGGAGACAGTTAAATATCTCAGAGAAGCGATTCTGTTCCGTTTTAGTCACGCCAGAACTCCAGAGATGCTATATTTGTCATGAAATGTATAACTGTATGCAAACCTGCTGTGTGAGCATACATGACACCAGCATTATTTATCTGCAAAAGTTATTTTGTGTTTCTTAGAGTAAAACTACATATTTTCCCCCACAGATACTGTTTTGTGGTTGCTCTGGGATACCTCACCTTCTGCCAAATCACACGTGTCTACGTCTTTGACTACGGCATGTACTCTGCAGATTTCACTGGGTAAGTATGGGAGTCTAAGCTCATTGCACATTTAAAGACATGCCCATAGTTCCTCAGTTTAATAGGGGTATTTAATGAAGGAAATTTGTCATGAGTCTGATATTCTATAATCAAGTCTCAATAGCATTTTTAGATCGGCAAACATGAGTCTTTTAACTCATAATGCATCAGTAGTTGGCATCTTTGCACCCACATAAGATAAGGAACACGCATTCAGCATGTTCATGAACATGTCCTTTGGTTGTGGCAGTTTAACACAAGCCTAGAGCTCTTCTAAGAGATTTCATGTGCTGCACTGATCCACCCAGAGGGCTGGCCCACAGTGAGGCCGATTGCTTTTGGATGTCCGTGCTGTAGGGCCCTGAATAATGCATAACAGGGTGGTGAAGACAGAAAGACCCAAAGTGACAGCTATAACATAATCAGCCTGCAGTGAAAGGATGGTGAACAAAAAAAACCCTTAAAAAAGGAGGGTGGGGGTGGGATGGAGATTAAATTGATAAGAATGGAAAGATGCGTGAAGAAAGAAAGGCCTTCATGACTGAATATGAAAGTCAGAAAGAGGCAGGAATAAACACCAGACGCCATCTTTGTGATTGGGTCCTCCGTGCTGTATGCCAAACAGCCCCACACGTCCTGCTCCTGAGGGCCCCCAGGAGGATGAAAGGCTTTTCAGAGGGATTCTGTCTTCATCTCCATGCTGAAAAGAGGCTTGCTATTCAATTAGTGCCACATTATCCACGGTGGTCGATACGGGAGTCAAAATTGTACAGCTGGCAGGATGAAATGGAAACTATTTCCATTTTGAGGAACTTTTTGTGTGTCCCTGGATTTCCAGGATGATGCCATGGGCTCAGATGGCTTAGCCATTCTCATGAAATTGTGATTTTTGTTTTGTTTTTGATGGCAGACATTGTGATTTTTTTTCTCTTGTGTAGGCCAATGATGGTCATCACACAGAAGATAACCAGCATAGCATTTGAGATCCATGATGGTAAGTGCACCCTTGGTGTTTTTTTTTTAGTATTATTATTTGAAATCTGAACCGTCTAGTGTTTTTTATTTATTTGTTTATTTATTTATTGGGTCCTTGGGGAAAAGAAGCTGACGGAAGAAAGACTGTTTGGAAAGACACACACAAAAAAAAACTTAAATGCTAGGCACATACCTTGGTATATCAAACCCAAACGGACATTTTAAGTCTGTCTCTCTCTCTCTCTCTCTCCCCCTCTCTCCCTCCCTCTCTATATGTTAGTGTAAAGGGCTTTTTCCCACAAATGTGCAGGATTCTCCAGAACACTCTTTTAAATATTTAGATGACTTTTTTCCTTAGTTGTTCTGACCTCTGCACAGGGCTTTTGAGTCAGCTCTTACTCGGTTCATTTTTTTCACGTGCCACAGGAACATCTGGTTTTATAGTGATTATGAGTTGAGGCCTCTGGTTCGTCTTTTGAGGCTTGCGGGTGACGTGTTTTTTTTCCCTTCGGAATGGAGGTCTAGTATGAGAAGCATTGGTCATAGGCCATGGAAACTCATTACGGAGGGTGAGAAAGGTGGCTGGTTGGTTAAGAAATAATACTTATTTGGCAGACAGACACTGTAATTTCAATGCAGTCTAAAAGTCAGCCAATATAGTCTTGGCATGGGTTACTGTTGGTGTTGCTAATTTAGGATGTTTTAGGATGTACTTAAGTTGGTGAGGAGTTGTCTGTCTGGCATAGAAATGGACTTGGCAGCGAGTGTAAGTTTGTAAGTGAGTGACGTTATGAGGACAGTGTCCTGTCTTACCTCAGTATCCCTGTTGCTGTGAGAGACATCTGATGAAATGAAGACAACCATCTCTTCTTGAAGTATCTTTAATCTACTTTAAACTTTCCTGATGTTTAGTCTGTGCAGAGGCAAGAACAATCTCTGCTTAAATGAACATAGGGACATAGGGCTGACTTTGTGTATGTGAAGTTCTTGTGTATGTGAAGTTCTTGTGTATGTGAAGTCCTGAGGTGAAAAACACCTTAATTACTGATTACACCATTGCACAATTATTTTTTAGATATATAAAGAAAGAGACAATCATGAGAGACACTGCATAAGCAAAGAGCAGACTCTTGGGCTCTGAGATCCAGTCTTCTGATGCACTCTGTTACCTCACCAGACAACGGTCCCTCGGAGCTGTCCGCTCCTCTCTCTGACGCAGTGCACTGGAAACAGCGTGTGAGCTTGCCTAGAGTAAACATGTCATGTTATGCTCGCTGATGTGCATTAATGAGCTTATGCAACAACAGGGAGGGCCCTTCCCCTGTGTCCTCAGCTAGCTCAGCCCAAAGTATGGGACCTCTGAGAGATCACAAGTGCTTCAGACTACACACACACGCAAACACACACACACACACACACCTCCTCTCCCCTTCACCTCTGACCTTTCAACTCTCACCTCTGTTCCCCATACGTCAGCCCCACTTCCTTTTGGACGTCATCAAATGAGCTAATTGGACAGAAGTGTTGCGGGTTTGTGTCCACACATCAGCATCATTGGCTGAATCCCACTAACCCTAAGCCCTGAGAGCCCTCAAAGACAAATTTGCACGAATCGGCCAGTCATGAAGCTGATTCATGTCAATCCCTGATTGGTTAGACATGTTGGCCTTACAAGACTGACGTTGGTACATTTAACAGGATTTAAAAACACTACAGTTTTTTTCTTTTTTATTAAAACTTTCAGAAAATTCCTTCATTTGCAGATCTTGTAAGCTGCCATTGTGTTTACGTCTCCATGCTTTGTGAGTAAAAATTGTCATCACCTGGTTGATATTGATGATGTCTATGTACAGGAGTAGCTTGGATCTTGAGCTCAACCAGGTGATGTCACATTTTACAACAATTACAGTTTTTTTTTTTACTTTTAATAAAACCAAAAACATTTTCAGTGTTTTAAAATCATATTTATGTATCTGACACCAATGTTAATCTTATAAGGCCAACGTAACTTAAACTGTTAAATCTCACAGTTCATCCAGCCGTTCTCTCAATCTTAGCAGTCCCGCAGTCTTGGCTCCAACCTAGCTTAGATCATTGAATCAGATTAGACCATTAGCATCTCGCCCAAAAGTGACCAAGAATTCCAGTATGTTTCTTATGTAAAATTTGACTCCTGTAGTGCAAGTCCTGTGCAAGCCACTGATCTCATGGTAGGGTTTCAAAGTTCCTTGATTATTACGCAGAAATGGGAGTAGTATATCACCCTACAAAATCACCAAGGTTGATTTCCCATTGGTCTTAGTACACTTTGCAACTACAGAAGAGTCGGATAGGAAAAAGATCAGAATTCTTAGTCCCTTTTTAGCAAGATGCTAACAGGCGAGATGCTAATGGTCTAATCTGATGCAATGATCTATACTAGGGTGGAGCTAGAAGTGCTACCATCAGACTCGGAGAATAGCTGAATGAACAGGAGAAAGGTAAAACTCAAGTGTTTAACTCAAGAGTAGGTGGAACATAACAGAAGGTTATTTTCCCAAAAGGTGTTGTGCTCCTTTAAGTCTTTAAGGTTTCAAGCCTTAGGAGAGATGTTGGGATTCAGACCTAAATTAGCCAATCATGAGACCAGTTCATGCCAGTTCTTTGAGGGCTCAAGGCTTAGGTGGGATGTTGGAATTCAACCTAGAGCTAGTTCCAGACCAGTTCAAACCAGTCATGAACTTGAATGCATTCAGTGGCATGAGCAGGGTCTACTATCTGGCACTGGTATAGTGTCTGACACTGATGTGAGATGCCACAGTCCTGCTCTGCTTTGGCGATGGCTAGACTCAGCAGGAGGGGTGTCTGTGTCTGTGTGTGTGTGTTGTTGGTCACACATGATTGAGCACCAGCCATTTAGTGGCATGGAAGCTGATTACGTGGCTAATCTCGTTATCAGCGGGATGGTGTTGATAAATGGGGAATTACACACGCTAGTGCGCACACACACACACACACACACACACTTACTCTGGCACAGTTAGTGGCCACGCGTCAGATGGATGAGTGCTCTGCAAGTCTGTCACAGAGTTTGAGCTGACATTGAAGATACAGCCACTAAACTTAGACTACCTCCTCTCTCTCTCAAGTCTGATGTCGTGTCCTAACTGCAGGCAAGCATCAAACTGTCACATAGCATTCAGTGCTCTCTGTCCACATTGAATCTGTTAAATATGCTGTTCTATTCTGATATATTGTCCATTACCAAGGAATGCAAGCGACAGAAAGGAAATAGAAAGAGGGCGAATGAGCGATAAAATGTTGTGCCATATCACGTTGTGCAGCACTGCCTCGCAATGCTTTCAGTTCAGTTTCAGTTTCCAGTTGAAAAAGCTAATTGAACTGATGCATCACTTGTAATTCGGACAAGCTGTGACCGTCCATTATAAAGGAAATGCACTTTCCTTGTAATGTTTTCTTCAGTTGTCATTAGCCTAAACAGATTAGTCCTATTGTTGCGTCTTACACAGGTATAAGATCTGAGGGACTCATCCTTGTGTGGTGTAAATGTGCTAAGTGCATTCCATTCGTTAGTTTTGTTTTTGTTTTGTCAGTGGATGAGCTCCCAGTGATCCTTACTTTGGCAGTGTGAGTAAGGATACCGAGAGGCACCTAAGGGCACTGCCTGCTGTCTGTGTGTGTGTGTGTGTGTGTGTCTGTGTGTGTGTCTGTGTGTGTGTGTGTGTGTGTGTGTGTGTGTGTGTTTATGTACGTATGTGTGTCTATGTGATTTGTCCGTGTGTGTGTGTGTGTGTGTGTGTGTGTGTGTGTGTGTGTGTGTGCAGCCTGTGTGCCTCAGAGCCCCAGGTGCCCCAGATTCTGCTTCTCTTGGGTGAGATGGTTACACATTCCCCAGCCCCTACTCCACCACCCCTCTCCACCACCCCTGTCATGATTTAGTGAGAAGAAGGAACAATCCATAGCAATCTCAGCACAGCCAGCATGCTGAATGACTACACCACTCCACCTTCAACCCCCCGCTGGAACACATCAGTTCCACATGAAAAGGCTCATAAACTCCTCAACGCACATACACACACACGCACACAGGCACACACACGCACACACGCACACACGCACACAGGCACACACACACACACACACACACACACACACACACACACACACACACAAAGCCACCTCAGGCACAGTGTCTCAAAGAGTGTCATTTGTAACTGTGATGGTCAGAGGATTTATCATGTGGTCTAGAGATTGTAGCCCCCCTCTCCACTGACTCAGCTACTCATCGGGGTGGACACACTGCGGTGAGAATGACGTCACTCTGAGAGATGCTCCAGATGCTCATGTGGCATGGTCAGAGGAAGAGTATGAGAGAGAAAGGGAGATGAAGTGAGAGAGGCTGGGTAAGAGAGGCAGGGTGAGGGAGAGAGACTGGAAGAAGGCCCAGAGTGGAGGATGCAGCCAGAGAGCTGGAGAGGAGGTGGCCAACCATTGTGGCCTCAGATCACCCTGGGCACTCACTCCCTCAGTCTCTCACACTTCCTTTTTCTCTGTCTCTCACTCTCTCTGTCTCTCACTCTCTCTCTCTCACACAAACACACACACACACACACACATACATGCACACACACACACACACAGGATGCCTGGAGTACTAAGTGGCTGTACCCAGTGACTTGGAGATAATTTTTTGTATTTCAGGTTGTCGGGAAAAAGAAGCCATAGCAACTCACTTCATGTCACAAAGCATTTCACAGTGCACAGACTTCTGATGAGCAACACATCATTTTGGGTGGAGTGGGTTTGTTCACAGCTATCTGTGATGGACACCTTCCCGTTATGTGACAGATCTCTCTCTATATTTCCCTCCCTACTTCCTCCCCCCCCCCTCTCTTTTTCTTACGCTTCTCTCAGGCTTGGCATGCAAGGAGGAGCAACTGACTCCCAGTCAGAAAATTCTTGCTGTAAGGTATGTGCCACAGGTATGTTAGTGCTCTTTTTAGGTTGGAAAAGTTCATCTCCTGAAATGCCATCTTTCAGAGCCAGTATTTGTCCACTTTCCTTTTAGTCACTTGATATGAATCTGAAGTAAACAACTTTGGTCATCCAGACTCTAAATGACGTCAAGTACAGATTTGTACACAGCTGTCCATTATGTTATACCTTCCCTTTGTTTACTTTTGTTTACACACATTTCTGGATGGAAAATAATAAAAATAAATAATAATAAATAGATAATTACCACACTTTCAATCAAACACATTTAGACAGATGGTCACACTTGCATGCTTTTAGATTATGCTTTCAGAAGGGGACATTTTAATGGGAAACACAACAGGATCACACCCAGTGTCTCTCTGCATTAACTCCTTGTTGTTCTTCAGTATTGATTACAATTACAGCAACCATTACCCAATAGCCTTAAAATGCTGCAGACCAGTTCAGAGTTGCGTACAGCAGGATTCACACCTGTTGCCTGGCAACCCCACGTTCACACTGCACCACATGGTGTGCTCGCAGGGAAGTGTCAGACTGGGGGGAAAAGTGAGATCATGAGCTCTGTTCTGGCTAATTAAAAGGCGTATAACACTCTTTGTGTTATGTCAAATCTCGAATGAACTCTCCCATCACATGATATCCTCATTGGATTGAGTCAGTAGGCCTGTTGTAAAACTTATTTTCCTGTTTCTGGTTTTCATTCTCTGATGAAACTTTGTTTTTGTCTGATGGATTGTTTTCTCAATGTGTTTTTTTTTTCTTTTAAGCAATCATCTCGTGATTATTTCCATAGTAACACTTGCTTTGTTGCTCTAGCGCGTTTGTGTTTTTTCAAAGCCAGCCACCCACCCACATTCTGCTAGCGACCAATTAGCAGTTAGGCACCTTTCATTTTGATATTGCAGCTCACCTTTGCCAGAGAATAATACTCTTTGTTCAACACTTCTCCCTGCACACAACATCCATACATTTCCAAGCATACATTTCCGTACCATTTTTTACATTCTCAAAACAAATGGCATATGGATCTTCATGCCTTTATGCAGTCTAGTAAAGTATGCAAGTAAAATATGTTATTTTGTGTCTTACACTCTAGACCCAGACAAGAGTCTTGGTGTTTCTGTGCAAGCCATAGTTTTAAACAAAAACAGTATATCAAATTTGAGCTTCAGGCCTGGAATGGCAACATCTAATCAGTGCACAGTGATTAAGGCTACTGATTTAGCTTTCGAGCCAGTCTGTATGCAGGGATCTGCTCCAGTGGTTCATTTATTTTAAACTAATAATAATAATACCCAGCTGAAATGTTTAGCTATTAAATCTCATTGGTTGATTTCTCTTCAGTGTGTTGTGTTGTGTAGTGAAGCTTAATGTACCTCATACCCAAATTAAAGTGTTTTTGTTAGGTGAACAAGGAGTTCTCTCTGGGCTCCTTGTTTCTGTCCGTTTCCCCCCATCTTCCCTTGTAAAAGCACCGTGTGGCACAACACAAATTAAATTGAATGGAAAATGGTAACTGTGGTAGTGCTCACCCTGTAGTCTTGTGCAATGAGCTCACAATTTAATTTGTTTGCGAATCAATCCCAATTGGACCCAAAGAGCCATCAGTAGGTTTTTTTTGCTTGATTGTTTGCTTTGTGATTTTTGTGCTTTATCATTTTTTTAACCATATGTGACGTGTGCACCAGTATAGATGTCACTTACATTACCTGTCCATGTATCTGACCTTTGTGTTGCAGGAAAATGCCCAGTTTATTAGAGTACTTAAGTTACAATTGTAACTTCATGAGTATCCTGGCAGGGCCCACCTGCTCCTACAATGACTATGTGGCCTTTGTGGAGGGCACAGCCTACCAACCTAAACATCTGGAGTCCAATGGCAAAGAAAACGGAAAGTATAAACAGACGGAGCCATCGCCCAAGGCAAGCACCCCTAGTACCACCCCTATCTCATACTGACTCTGTCACTATACCTAGGAGTGATTTATGGAGGAGTCAGTAACTGTTAGAGGATTGCATCTGAAGATGTCCACTAAAACATAAAAGAACAGCCTTTTTTTAAGAAATGGTTCTGAATAGTTTGAAATGTTCAAACTAAAGAATAGATGAGGTGATGGCAAGGTCACTAGATTCAAGAACTACGGAACAAAAGCACCAAAGAATCTAGTCTAGTCTAGTCTAGTGTTTTCTGTGGTCTACATTTAATGCAATGCAACTGGTCGGCTGAGGGCTCTACTCTTCACCGCTTCAACATCTCGCAATGTCTCGGATTTAGTTTTTATCCTCAAGAGCATGCATATTCTGCCCCAGCAGCATGTTTAGTTAACACAGGTCAGGGGAATGCTAATGCATACCTTAGCTTTGTGAGAGAATAGCGACGGCCGTTGCCAAACAACAACAGTGAGGACAAAAGGTCTGATACAGCCTGCTGGGAAGAGGGCTGTTACTTTATTCCAGCCGTGATGATAGACCCTCTCTTTTGTTGTTTTGAGCACAAATGTGTGAATACGGCATCAGCATTTTTTTTTGGGGGGGGGGGGGGGGGGTCTCAGCCCCACGAGTGCCTACCGTGGTCTGTTGCTTCTCCCTGGTCTTATCTCCAGGTTAATTTGTTTCACCGCCAACCCCGCTGCCCTCCCCGTGTGTCCCGCAGAGGGAGGACGTTATTAAAAACCACCTCATGATTGATTACCACCATCATATTATATCTTCTTTCTGCAATACTTTTTTTTATGCAGAGGTATAGTTGTGCCATTCAGTGCCCTTGCCAGACCTCATTGACCATTAAGTCAGCTATGATTAAACCACCCCTTCCACACAGACACACACACACACAGACACACACTGCCTTCCTCCATCCATACTGTTGTGCCCATAGGAATCATTCCACATCAGGCAGTTAGCATTTAATTGCTTTCCAATTAAGCCACTGATAGCTGAATTGCGCTGCATTTATATGCTATATGCAGAGGATGGCATTGGGGAAGGATTTCACGTGGTTGTGCTTGTGTGTGTGTTTGTGTGTGTGTGTGTGTGTGTGTGTGTGTGTGTGTGTGTGTGTGTGTGTGTGTGTGTGTGTGTATGTGTCTGTGTCTGTGTGTGTCTGTGTCTGTGTGTGTATGCTGAGCCAGCAGTTTTCTTTCTTGAGCATAAACTTTAACTGTACTTGCTTTTCTTAATCATGCCTGGGCTGTGCTGAGCTGTTGAGCTTAGTTCACTCCCTGGGGTCCCGTTCTCCAGGAGAGAGAAAAGGGAGGCGCAGCCCGGAGGAAACCTACACCAGAAGGGATGGATAAGCATGTGTAGTCTAGAGGACGGAGGCTGAATTCCAATGCCTCCCCTAACTCCCATGAAGTTAATTCATGCCAGTCAAGTCTTTGAGGGTTTAGGTCAAAGGCTGCGTGTGTGTGTGTGTGGGAGGGAGAATTAGATTTCAGCCAGAGGCAGTCCTGGGCCTCTTGACGCCATGATTAAGATGAGAGGCTCAGCAAAGATTACCCAGTTCAGTGGAAAAAAACAATGCAACAGATCAGTGGAATCAGTGACTAAGCATAATTGCCCTGATAGAGATTACAGAGGAATCTGGCTGGACCTGCACAATACTTACTGAACACCTTTCAGCAAATTCTGCTTATTTTTTATTTAGAATGAAAGTTTCACTTTTTACACAGTTTAGACACTAACTCCATAGATATGACATGATGATTTTTTTCCCAGAAGTAACAGCAATGAGTATTTGGGTAATTTCACCTCCTTTCACTACAGGACGATGTCATCAGGAAGCTGGTCACGTGTGGCTTCTCGCTGGCAATCTACCTGGCGTTTCTCAATGTGGTCCCAGTGGAGCATGTCATCGATGACACGTTTATTGCCACCTCTCCCTTCTACGTCCAGGTCATCTACCTCTACTTGTCCATGCTGGCCACGAGGCCGAAGTATTACTTTGTCTGGACACTGGGTAGGTGGCACAGATGAGTCTTCTAAAGATTGACCTCATGGTGAATTTATTGATCCACTTTGCATGTATTGGAAAAAATATACAGAGATTTATGACTGCCCTTAGTTCAGTTGACATAGCCACCAATCTTGTATTGTGTAAAAATAAATAAATAAAAGGCAGTATTGCACAGTCACGATTGACACAGTTGTTGTGCTTCTAACATTGCCTTATATTGTACTGCCCTCTAGTGGTTTGATGAAGTAACTGCACTCTCAATTAGACCATTTTCCATTGTGCTCAGTAATTGGCCTAAGAAGAATCAACATGGCAGTGTAATCAGCTTTTAAGCTAATTGGGCTAATGTATTTCCACTAAACAGCTGATGCCATCAACAATGCGGCTGGATTTGGCTTCAATGGCTACAACAAAGACGGCACACCAAGATGGGACTTAGTATCAAACCTGAGAATACTGGACATAGAGGTATGACAGCATAGTATTAAATAGTATTAAGTTATTATAATTCAGGTCAATTCAGGTTACATACAAGTAATGCCTTGGCGCATCACAGTGTGACTTATTACTTTCTTATGCTTCAGTTTGCTACTAGTTTCAAGCTGTTCTTAGACAACTGGAACATTCAGACAGCACTCTGGCTCAAGAGGTGAGTGTGTCTCACATTATCTCCAATTAAAGGAGCATTTCACTTAATGTGTTTGATTGTAGTGCCCATCACAGCAGTAATGACAGTATTATTTTTTTTTTTTGGTGTGTGTGTGTGTGTGTGGTGGTGTTTTCTCCTTCAGAGTGTGCTATGAGCGGTGTCCCATGAACCCCACAGCGGCCACTTTCCTGCTGTCAGCTGTGTGGCATGGGGTCTACCCTGGCTACTACCTCACATTCCTCACTGGCATTGCCATGACGATGGCTGCTCGGGCAGTAAGTACACACACTCACTCACTCACTCACTCACTCACTCACTTTCTTGTGCTCTCTATCCCCCCCCCCCCCTCTTTATTTCTCTCTCAAAGAAACAGTATTCGGTCTGACTTTTTTAGTGCAATGTACGAGATCAAAGTGACTTGAAACCATATTAGACCAAAACCCTTGAAGCTGAATAATTTTGTCTAATACTAAAAAAGGGTAGGCTTTTCCATAGCCCCTTTTTATGAGCCCAAAATAGTGATGCATTCATGTGTAATACACTGTTGTACAGACTCCTACAAATCACTATCAGTCTGAGACTGAGCTAGAATTGGCCTGCTTGTAAATTCTCCACTGTAACCTTTAGTCAGTGGTGGGTCAGTGGCACAGTCGCTCACCTGACAGAGAGGGTAATGGGGGGTGATGTGCCGCTGCTTTAACGAGCCGAGGCAGACAGATAACACCAGAGATCGCCTCCAATGGCTTCCCCCTGTCCTGTCCATGATTAAACATGGGCAGTAAAGAAAGAGAGACTGACAGAGAGAGAGAGAGAGAGGCAGAGAGAGGGGGGCTGTGAGGTATGGCAGAGAGAGAGGGGCAGTGAGGAAAGGTAGACAAAGAGAGCAAGAGTACATTAAGAGGAATAAAAAAATGTAGTAACAGATTACATGATTGGAGTGATGGATGGAGCCTTTAGCTTGTCACCACTGAAAGTTAGTTTTGTCCATGTCTTAACTCTTAATAACTTGTTTTCCCCTAATAATGACACACTCTATGCAGCCTTTATTGGAAAATTAGGTTCATTTAAAGGGCTCCTCATGATAATAGAAGTTATTTGTAGACTAGATCACTAGATCACTTCTGTTTTGAGTCTAGAATGAGAAAAAATGCAGCAGTGGGGTAAGAAGATTGAGATTAATTCAGACTGAGAAACTTTCAAAACCTTTTGAGAAAAGTTTTGTGTTTTGCTATTATTGTGGCTTCAGCAGAAAATGCTGTGGTTGACTGTCATCTTTGCAATTCTTTTCCGTTTGATTGAAGTTGAGTCATCCTATAATGATCACTGCTAGTAATCCCAGTCACTCAGCTTCACTCTGCTCAGAAAACTGGGTCATTTGGTGATGATATCGCTCCCTTGCTCTTAGATACCTCTGAGGGGGAAAAAAATTGGTTCTGTATTTCACATGAAAGGGCTCAGCGAGGGCCTCCCTGATTTCATGGCTACTTTGAGCTTCTTCTTCCTCCCCCATGTCCTCCCTCCGACTCCTGTTTCCGTCCTCATTAGTGTTAAGGGGTCTGCCTTTGTTTTTCTGTTGTGGAGAGTGCAGACAATAACATACACATGCACTACAGCATCAGGAGATAAAAGACAAAGGTTGCCCGTACGTGTTGAACAGTTAGTTAGACCAGTGGTACGCTTTATACGCATGCTATTACAACCTAGACAATGCAGGTTACAGATGCCCAGTGTGCTGAAATACACTGTTATATTACACTGATATTATCAATGTTATCAAATGGAACAGATATGTGCTTCACAATCTACCTCTTCCCTCTGCGCAGGTGAGGCACAACGTAAGGCCGCACTTCCAGGCCTCAGCCACAAACAGACGCATCTACGACGTCATCACGTGGGCGGGCACGCAGATCGCCATCTGCTACACAGTGGTGCCCTTCGTGCTGCTGGCAGTGGGGCCCTCGCTCAAGTTCTACAGGTGAGCCCACAGATGACCTCTTGACCTTGCTGTGGGATTTAAAATGTCTCTTAAATGGCAACCATTGTGAAATGGCAGAGTGAGTCTCAGGAGCCTCAGGGCCTTGGCTGAACACTATTGTGATGGTCATGAATGAGGCCAGGAGGAGGGATGGTTATGAGGTAATGTTATGAGATACTGCATTAATACATTCTGACAATGTCTGTATAGTGAAGTGGCTCCATTTATATCCAAAACACAACAGCTTAGGAAATGAAGATGAGATAATACTTTATTGCCACACAACAATGTTGGTGGTAATTGTTGTTAAGGTATCTCAGTCCAAGGAGTAAGATACATTATGAAAAAAAAAAAACATTATGAAGGGAAGTACATAATTTAGATCAGTTTTGCAGTGTTCAGGAGTCTGATGGTGGATGTCTCTGAATCATACTGTCTTTGTCCGAATGGACCTAAAGAGTACAGGGGAGTGGACTGGAGTGAGGTCACAACCAATGAATAATAGTCTGGTCTGAAAGAAAGGTGCCCGTGTGTAGCCTTCAGCTCTCATACACACATAACAGAGAAATGTTTATTTATCGTGGACATTAGTTCACTGAGGTCACAAAAAAGTTAGCGACTATCAAAAAAGTTTTTGGAGGGTCTCCCTACAGGCTCTTTGCAATATCACTGCCAGTGAGCTAAAAGCCCTGATGCCCGTCGCTGTGTTCAGTGCATTACTGAAGGGAGTGTGGGTGGCTTGAGAGAGTGAATGTGAGCGCAAGCATTAAGCGTTCCTCTTGTTAACGAGACAGTTTTAACGCTCTGTCAGAGATAAGGGTTTATTCGCAGGCTGGACCATTAAACAATTGGCCGTTCGCTGGCAAGCACCGGAGGCCGCCGCCAGCGAGGTAAAACAAATCTGCAGTGGTATCTCCACACGGGACTGTTATTAAATCAGCGAAAGAGAATGTAAAGCACTCTCGTTAAAGACTGGACGAGAGGAAGGACAAAGGGGCAGCATTAGGCTGCAAGGTTGTGATTGGTAAGGTCCGGGGAATAATGGACTCTGACAGGAGAAGCGGGACTCCGGCCAAAAAGTCCTGAGAGACACGCAGTGTTCTCCTTCACTTCTCTGTGAGACAGACGCCCCATTAACACCCAGCAGGAGAACGTACAGTTCTTTAAGTGGGTCTGGAGAAAATCCACGTAAAAGCATGTAGTTAGGATTTAAAAAAATACAAAGCCATGTCAGATCCATAAATTGTTGCTGCACTAACATGTCACAGAATGTCTTGTGTTAATGTATGATGTGTATTCTGTAAAATAGCAAGCCAAAGAGAATTATTTACAATAGATCTGCACAATATGCAACAATAGGTCTGCAACAAAGTCAATGACTAACAAGTTAGTTTCGCTTGGTCAGACTCGGAAATGCCCATACCAAGGTTTGTGGTGAAGGGACCGTTGGTCTCCATTGACCTCTTAAATGTGCATATATTGGGAGAAGTAGCATAAATTAGGCTACCGTTTTTTCCAGATCCCACCGTATCCTACCCCATCACTGTTCTATCTAAAGATAAAAAAAATATATATATATATATATACTAAAAACAACTTGTATGTGTTACATATTGAGTCCTGAGTATTGTGCGTTGAGTTTTTGAGTATTTTGAATATTACTTGAGGATTCAGTATCATAATCAAGTTTTGTGTGTCCATCAGGTCATGGTACTGCTGCATACACCTGGCATGTCTGCTGGTGGTGCTGGCTCTGCCAGTGAGGCCCAGGCACCAGCGGCAGAAGGACCAGCAGCAGCAGCAGAACAGCCTGCTTCAGAGTCCCGTCCGGGACGGCACCATGAACAACAGCGACAGCCCCCCAAACACAGACAGCAACTGCAACCAGGAGCAGAAAACCTCATGAGTGGGGAGAGGCTATCTCTATTCCACAGCTCCTACACACACACACACACACACACGCACACATGCACATACATCCACACTTAAACATACAGCAAAACAGGTTTGGGGAGATTCTCTTAAAAACACTACACTACAGAGAGTGCTGAGAGTCCTCCTCGACCTGAATGACCCAGATGGGCAAAACCAAGCAAGCAACAAATGCCACCAGATGAAAACACACAGTCAGAAAACCGTCAGCAGAACAGATGACCCTCCGGTAGCAGGAAGTGATCACGCTTTAGGCTCCTAAACGACTAATCTGTACAATGGACCTGCACGAGATGCTTCAGGTGGTGGTGGTGGCGGAATAGCAGAAGGAGAGCACGCCAACTTGGTCTGAAATATAAATACATATAAATATATAAATATATCTAGTAATAAGTGATTAAACTAATCTTGGGACAGGAAGGCTATTTCCAGGACAGGGAAAAGAGATGGAGAGGAGAGGTGAGTGAGTGATTCTGAAGTTGCCTTAAACCCTCTATGTACTTTCGGATGCAAGCTTGAGAAGGCTTTCTCTCTCACACACAGAGATATGGATGTTTATTGACGGGTAGGCAAGTCAGCGCACATAGAGGGTTTCTGTCATTGTCACATGAACAATGCAACCTCCGTTTTAGACATTGAGAGGCCTACACGGGTCTGTAATGAAAGAAATATGTTTGTTTTTTCTTTTTTTTTTAAAGAAAATAATTTCTTCGATGCCAATTTCAAACAGGCCTTAGGATATTATCTCAAATGTTTCTTCATTTCTGATGTGTTTTTTGTTGTTGTTTTTTCATATCAATCCATATCTTCTGATTTTCTTTCTTTGCAGGGGAAAGGGTATGTGCATTTACTTTGTGTAACAGTGATGATGGTTGGTGTCAGTTATTATTATTATGATGATGACTATGGGTGATGGGTGCTAGAAAGGGACTATCTTCATTCTTCAGTATGAAAGTGATTTTTTTTTTTCGTTCTTTTAAAGGGCTTTTGGGGATTTAAAGTGATCTTCTGGAGTACTACCAACCATAGCCTGGTTATTCAAACTCGTTGAATGCTGTCGGTAGGAAGAAAAACATCATTGGTACAACGTGGGCCGAATAGTGAATCGGCAGCTAACACCAACTGAATGGGTTATAACCTCACTTTTAAGTTTTGTTTCCTATAGCCTCATTCTGCATAAGCTGGTTCGCAATTCAGTCTATGTTGTACCAAATTCTCTCTTTCCTCCTCTTTCAACAGCATTTGATAAGCTCAAACAAGAGCACCACGATGGAAGTAATCTGGACTACCACTTTAAGGGGTTTAAGCATGAACCACATCAGTCATGTTTGTTTTCCTCAGGGTTTTCACAGTTTCCGTGCTCACACGGTCCCAATTCACTGGGATATTACAACACATTTTAAGCCCATTCTGTTTGAATGTCTATCACACGACTCAAATTTATATTTGCTCTGCAGTGATCTTTAAGGTTTGTAAATTTGTACAATGTATGTTAAGAAGAAAAAAAAACAAACTATTCTTGTTTGTATTTAGATAAATCTAATATTGTTATTAGAGTATATAAGTGTGGTTTGGCAACTTAGGGTTTTTTCCATCATGGTTTTGGCCCCGTAATTGAGAGGCAATATGACTCCCCTAAAACGTCCAAGGACTTGTTCTGTCTCTCTAGATCTGTATTTTTTCTATAGTCCCTTGGAGAAATCACAGTGATGCACTGTCACACTGGACCTCATAGCCTAATAATGTTATAATAATGTGACCTATTGGTACCTGCCATATTGACACCATGCAGTATGTAATAATGGAAGTGATGTCAGACTGCATTGTGTTATAACTGTAACTGTTATAACTGTATCTTTGTGACATCAGGCACAATCTCTATTCCACTGGTTTCTGGTGACAGCTTTTAGTTTTCTTGGTATTAAGATGCTTTGAGTTATTTCAGCTGCTCAGGTGTGAAGGCACCTGTTGTTGAAGAAAAGAGCACTGCACTGTATTGACAACAGTAACTCTTGATACTGATACAGTTGACCAGACCCTAACCATGAATTGGAGATGTTGAGAGTCAAAGGATGTTCACTAAAAGATATTTTTATGTTTTTTTTTTTTGTTTTTTTTTTTGTTTTTTTTTAACACCTCTCAAATGTGTCTGACACATAATTATGTTATTATTTCCATGGCTGGTCAAACCACATACTGCAATGTAGGTGCAAAAGCCTTAGGAAGGGAAAGACTGTATACTTTATGTGTCTGAGAAAGACAAGGAGTGCACTGACTACACCAACCAGCAGATCAATGCAAAACTCATAGTAATGTCCAAAGTGCCAAATCACGGGAGGCGCACACATGTTGTATATCGATACAGGAAACAAAGATTGAAAATCTGGAAGTCTTGCTAATGAACACTTTTTGTGGCTTAGACTAGGTGGAGACATTTCTATTAAAGTCATTTTGAAGAGAGAAATTTATTTGGTGGCATAAATTAAATACAAGAGAGAATTATTTTTAGAAGTTATGAGTGAAAATTGAGGAAAAAACAGAAGGAAAATGGAGAGTTCTCTCTCCCCCAGTGTTTTCTTTTTTCATTCTTTCTTTTTGTGCATTTTTTTTTACTATGGATAATAAAACAGTGCTAAACAGACTAACTGCCAGAGCAATGCAAGAGAACACAACTGAAACCCAAAGGGAAGGGGACAGAGGAAGGGGAACAACTGCTCCAGTCTTGCGTGAGGCTATTAGTTGTGTCGCCAGACACTTTTACGATTGCCTCATCCTGTCAAGTACAACCCCAAGTGTCCTGCCATGGTTTCTAATGAAGAGAGAAATAAGGGCAGACAAGCTCACACTTCCTGGGCCTGAAGACTACGGCTGTTTGTTCCTCAGTCTCAGTTCTTTGTAGGGATGGAGGCATTGTCCTTAATGTGTGTGTATGTATGTGTGTATGTTTCTATGTGTCTGTATGTTTGTGTAATGGTGCTGTCAACCCCTGTTCAGAAACATAACGTGTGGGGTAAAAAAAACAACAACAACCCTGGGGGGCTGTCAACCCCAAGGAAATATGATAAAATACATGATACATATTAATGTAGATTTGTTTGAATTGGGGGAAAACACCCCTCAAGCCCCTCCTCCCCCCACTATCACTGTTATTTCATACTACCCCAATATCAAACTACTACTGCCTGTCATGTTTTTAGTTTGACATGCATTAGTTTATGAACTCTATGACACAGAACTACTGATTCAGATATTGTTGTGTGAACAAGTACACTGGGGATTTGTTTGTCAGAGCCACTCATATTGGCTGAATACCAAATTCCCGCCCTAAGCCCTAAGGTGGACATTTGGACTCAGCCAGATTTGTCACTCTTTCTACTCCTTACCAACACAGTCAATGGTTAATGTCTTTTTAGACTGGAGGGCAAGCCACATCAACACCTCAGTGGCTTGACTGGGTCTTAGGTTCCAGGTGACGACTACATGTTGAAAGGAAACTGAGGGTGTTTGTTTGGAATGTAT
The DNA here is from genome assembly GCA_027481765.1 of Tenualosa thibaudeaui. NCBI lineage: Eukaryota > Metazoa > Chordata > Actinopteri > Clupeiformes > Clupeidae > Tenualosa > Tenualosa thibaudeaui. The sequence continues at coordinate 12,771,342 of JAIFZK010000013.1, forward strand.
TGCAATACTTTATTGTGATCCTGATGGTCTGAGGCGTTTTAAATTCTTGAATGTCTTACTTTCAGCCAGTGTTGCCAGGTTGGCACTGTGCATGCCTGAATGAAATTCAAAGTCCTGAAGAGTTGCCAATAAGATCTTGTCAGGTTTATCAGAAGCCTAACGGCAACTTACCATTTTTACCAGATCACATTTAGTAGACCTTTGCACTGGATAAGGGTGGTTTATTGAAGAGTTGTTGAAACGGTTTTTGTAATGAGTCATTGGTTAAACCACACAGGTTAGCCTACAAAGTCAATAGATTGGTGAGGAAAATGAGTGGTCTTTCACTGGGTAGGCTACAATTTCAACAGTAACCCTTGTTCCTTTACAAACAGACTTATCCATAATATGTCACACATTGGAAAATTTGGCTCTCATGAATCTTTTAGGGGGAGGGGGATTTTTTTCTATTTGAGTGACAGTTTTACCAGACATTTTACTTTTACTTCAAAATGTATTGTGGTGATGGTGTGTTCTCAGATAATTGTCACTTTTGTCAACACTGTGATTCATTAACGATTTTATACTTTATGGTAAACAATGCTTTATTTGTAACATTTGTGTGGCTGTGTAGGACATTTGTACCTTTTGTCTAAACGTGTCATTTGTATTCTGGACAGTGTTCGTTGATGTGTTTCTTGGCAGTTAAACCAGCTGATTAAAATACTCATTTTTTTCACATTGAACATTATTGATTTAATCATTTAGGCCTAAGTTATCATGAGTCATTATTGATGTTTTGTTGAGGCTTGCAGTAACAATACAAATGCAATGTAGCCTGTGCATAAATGCAAATACTATATATAATAGGCCTACAGCTTAACTCTCCTCTAAGTTGCCAAGTTGAAAACAAAGATCTTAACTGGCTTATTACGATAAACATCAGGTCTAGTAGCCTGGTAAGCCAAACCACAAAGTATTTGCTACTGCTAGGGTACATCTAGATTTCTAGGATATCTAGGTCCGGGTACCCCCTGGCAGCACGTTGCCAGGAGCTCTGTGAAAAAGTTTGCTACAAAGTATAAACTTGTCTTATGGGGAGAAAAGCACTAGAGATCAGTATAGAGCCCAACTGCATTGTGCTCAAAATCCCACCAACATAACATTAGTGACAAAATAGCCAACATGATGCATTAAATCAATGTCAAAATGCTTTCCTTAGGCATTAGCGTTAACTGTTAACTGTTTAACATTTTTGCTTGCTTGCTGTTTTTTTTTAACACAATAGGCCTAGATTTGACAAAAAATCAATTCTTTTAAAACTGCTTCTGCACTGTCAAGTTTTGCCAAATGCAATAACATTTAAAACTGACTTTAGAATAAGAGTTCAAAAGCATCTAAAAGAACAAATGACTATAATTTTTCATAGTTCAATTTTTGTTAGGATTAGGGGTCTTTGAAAAACGTTCTACTCCACGAGGGGTCCCTGGTCCAACAAAGAAGCCCTGTAGGCTACAGGTCTAGGTGAAGTTGCAGTGTAAGTGCCTTTGCCACACCTACTCAGTTACAGTAGGCGGAGACAGCGAGGCGAAATTAATTTTGACCACCTCCTTATACAAAATGGCTGTCTCCTTAAGTGTCGTGGGACAGACACAAGAAACAGAGTAACTAATATTAAGAACAAATCAAATTTTACTCTATGGATTAACTTGTTTGGTGCTTCCTGGCATTCCCTACTGAAATAGGTAGTATGACATAAATGTATTCTTTTTCGTAATTGTCAAGAGCTATAGCGTTATTCAGCCTTCCGCAATGTTCTGCTGGGCTAACTTACATTCTTGGCTGCTTCTGCAAGTCTTGAGTTGTTGTTTTGAAGTTTTAAGGTTAATGAAAATATTTTAATTTGTAAACCACCTGCCACCACAGTTTGCCCTAATTGAAGAGTCTTGCGCTTTTTGTGTAACGTTAGGTTGTTGTCGGCTGTCGGGAGAATGATGCATTTTCACATGCGTAAACTGGACTGACATGAAAAGTTGGCCACAAGATTTTATATATAAAAACAACGTGGCAACAAGTGTCAGCTGTCTGTACCCCAGGTGTATGTGAAATTTAATATAATGGACCTAGCAAAACTTCTGTGCATCCTAGCAGGTGTGTGCGTGTGAGTGTCGTGTATGTGGGCTACGGGGGCTTCAAATCTGTTCTTTTTTCAGTCCTTCACCTCTGTGTTACTGAATAACGGGATTGTGTGATAAGCAAACATCGCCCATGGAAATTTCTTCTCAGCAGCTTTTACGCCCGCATGACAGGCCTGACCTCGACGTCTAACGTTGGGCTATATTTTGAGATGTTGCTAAATCTGGGCGGGTTGCATTCCCAAAACAACTTAGTTGTCTTATGCGTCCGTCCTATGTTACTTCTTAAGGGCTAGTAAGAGCATGATATTGATTTGACAACATTTTGAGACTATCTATGATTTTTTTTAGGTTAGTAATTAATTACTTTACATTTTAAACCCACCACCTTTCAGATGGGTGACAAAAGAGGAAATGGGCAGCAAGATTTTTTAACGAAGCATGTAATGTAATGATGCGTGTGCCCAGTGGGTTATTATGCATGTGTGTGTGTGGGCGTGAGTGTAGTAGGAGATTGGGCGTTTTGCTTCCATCTCATACATCATTCATAGCGGCCAGGGATGCTGAGGAGGGGTGCCTCTCTGTACTCAGATTGAGTGACAGCATACAAAGAACAAGACACTGACTGCACTTTTCAAAGGGCACAGTACAATTTGGATCTGGAGGTAAGACAAATTACTTTGGCTATGTGTTAAGCTGAAGAGTCACTGCAAATTCAGTCAGTGTTAGGAGGTGACATTTGTGTGTTATCTCCTGTGTTTCTTTGTTTTGTGTGTGTTGTAAGGGGGTGATTGTGTGCGGAGGATGGTGAAGGTTGGCCCCCATTCAATCAGTGTGGAGCTGAGGGAGCCGGCTAACAGCACACTGATTGGCCCGCTCCATACATTGTCCCCCCGGGAGGGCAGCTGGGCTGCTGAAGGGTGTGTCAGCAGGAACCTTAAGCTGTAAACAAAGGATAGCTTCTCTTTCATCTTGTTGACAGTGTAGGATGTTTGATTGAAAGACTTGTTAATCATATTTTGTGATATTGATACAGGTCTAATATTACAAGAGTTTGGGAAGTTGTTATGAAAACAGACAGAAACAGTTGTGTAGTTTTTATTGCTGCCTTAGTGTTAAGGGCTGAGCTGTGTGGCTTGGTTCAGATGGCAGCCGTTTGCCTTATCACCAATAACTTCTTGTCTAATTGTGAGATAAGCAAATTTAGAAGAGGGCTTTTCCCCCCTCTCTTAGTATGGTACAGTGTTTAATGCCATCATCCTTGTAAGAAATGACGGTACAACAGATGACAGTGGGTAATAGAGAGGCTATGGTTGCATGTTTCTTGAGAGAAGGAAGATCACAAATGGAGAAAACACAAATGCTAATCTTGAAAGATAGGCCTATCACTAACTTTAGTACTGGCTACTGTTCTTATTGCTGTTGAGACACTGAAAAGGGTCTTTCGTTTCCTGTCAATGGTTTATCCCTTTTTTCTCAAAATATGATGTGCTCCTTTCAGAGCTCAAATTTGACATCTTTTACTGCTTTGGATTCGACATTAGGAAGACATCAAAAAGCACTGTTCTCCAGAATGAAGTATCTATTTTTTGGCATGTAGAAATGCCTCTGTCAATACGTTGACTGGTCAGTGTTTGCTTTTCAGGTCTTGCCCAAGGTGTTAAGGTAGCGAATCGATTTAGCTTAGTTATTAAACAAGCCTATATTTAGATTTATTTTTTTGTGCTTTGAACATCAATAAAATTAGGGCACCAATATGTTAACGTATTTTGGAAGTGCAACAGGCACAGAGAAATAATGAAGGAAGGCAAGGAAGAAACAATGACTGTTGCTTTTAAGGAAGTTTCAGAATATCTGAACAGTGCGTGAGGGTTGCTCATCACCAGTTGCGCATTTTGGGCCATGGTTAAATAAACATATAGACATATTGAAGACAAAGTTCAAATGATTGGCTTATTCAGGTGCCAAACTTCTAGTTTAAGTCAACTCAGAGTAGGATGGATTATTTTACCATAGGTATTTCCCTCCTGAATAGATTTACAGTGCCTGTTGAATGATCCTTTTTGTCAGGTCTGAAGTTGTAGCCTAGCTAATGGTCAGAATTGCACAGACTATAGGAGACATGGGCTACTAAAAACCTGTTCAAAGGACATGTGAAGTAAACAGAAGGCTTTACCCACAAATGGACTTTATACCAGCAGATAGCAGCGCATTCACCACTTTTTCCTGAGCTTGAGAAGGAAAATTGATTCTGTGGTTCTTGAGTGTTTGCTTTTCCTTGATAATGCACAGTGTACTGCGTCATTAAAAGCCTAATCAGCCATTATTTGCTATAACCCAAACAAGAACTAACTTGTTACTCTCTTGGTAAATCTCTCTCTCTCTCTCACTCTCTCTTTCTCTACACTTTTTTCTTATATTTTTCTCTCTCTCTCTTTCTCTCTCTAAAATGCACACACTTTCCTCACTCATTATGTTTGCTTCACGTAGCCTCGGATTCCAAATCTTGCAAACATTCTTACTTTATTTGACATGTTCTGATAATATACTCTTAAAGGTTTACTAGCCTGTTAGACTGAGAGAAACAACAAACAGACTTTGGAGTGCAGCAACAAATTGCTTGGTTGCTATCGGCTACTTCTGTTATGCTTGTAGCTTCAAATTTACTTGCCTGTGTGGGATGGGGTGGGGGAGGTGGGGGAGGCTGCAAAATAATTGGCTACATTCTGAGCGGTCTCAAAATGAATCCTGCTGTAATTGGCCTCTGCCAGGAAAGCAGTAATTCTTCATTATTGCTTTGTGCACGTTCGTTTTGCGGGCCAAGGCAGCGGAGGGCTCAGGGCCGATACATTCTTGCATCTCATACTCAGACCTAGATTGCTCAAGTAGGTCGGCTACATAATCAGATTCACATGGCTTTGTGATGGATGAGCGGACCACGAGGTTGACCGGAGTGGGATGGTCAAAACAAACGAGTGAGAGAAAGGTTCATGTACTTTTGCCTCTGCCCTTTCACACTCAGCGGCCTGCTGTGCTTTCTCTTAGAGTGATTCTTCCTCTTCATCACTTCTTACTTTTTTTTTTTCTGCAGAGGTTAACCTGAAAAAGTGGTCCCCATGGATACAACCTCTTCAACTCTGGCCATCCAGACTCTGTTCAGCTACGTGGAGGAAGAGAACTTATCTGCCATCCGTGCACACCTGGAAAAGTTCAGAGAGGTGGACAGCAGAAGTGATGTGCGTAAGCTGTGGTTGGGTGTAGTCAGCCAAGTGACAAGGGGACCTTAGATGTGATGCCAGTTCTTTGTGAATTTAGTCCAAAGTGCATCATATATCAATATAACATAAATATTAATACCCTTGTGTATTTTTAAAAATATAGGCCTACTTAATAATTTTTTTGTGATGATATAGTAGTTTGAAATAACCTCCTTATGGTTTGACAACCCGTTGATAAGGAGCAAGACAGAGAGGCTGCAACAGATGCACTCTGACCTGTTAGGTTTTTGTCCCTGCTTGTTAGAATGGCCAAACCCCCCTGATGGTGGCAGCAGAGCAGGGCAGCCTTGAGATTGTCCAGGAGCTCATTAGGAGAGGAGCCAACATCAACCTGGATGATGTGGTATGTATGGCTTACAAACTTACAGTGGACCTCAATACCAAACCATCATGCAGATGATCTCCAGTCCATATTTAACACCTAAAACGTGACATAGATCTATGTTTTTTATTCTGGCTCAAATGTATGGTGTAGGCTTTTGGGTCTATGAAACTGTTCTGGCAGCAGTTCAGATCAGGACACGTGTGACCACAGCAGCCACAGACATGAGGCCACAAAACCTGAGGCTTGCAAGAAAGGCCACATGCAGACCTTTGTTCCAGAGACTAAGCAAACTTAGTCTTGCATAAGATTTGTGCAATGATTCATTCATCCATTCATTTAAGATAGGATTTGTTACTGTCTCAGAGAAGACTATGGTCATCTCACAGTGTACTAATATTTGTGTTGCATGGAGAGATTTTGTGAGATTTTTTGTCCTGTGATCTCATTGTGGTCGGGCCTGGTCATCTCTAATTGGCAGGCAGAGGTACAGCCTGGGTAAACAACCGGGTGGCAACCTGCTGAAGTCAAACACACACACAATTACAGCCTACATTACAACGAGAGCACTCTTGAGAAGACCAGACAAACAGACTAACCTAGCCCTCTGTTTATATCTCTGCTATTGATCTTCAGCTGGGATCACTGCTTTTTACATTTTTTGGTTCATTGGATGTAAACTAATTTCAGATCTTTCAGCCCAGCATCCATGAGCACTTGGTATGACCAGCTGGTAGGTGCTACCTGATCGTATACCCTGGTTCTGTTGAGCAGCGAATGCTCAGATTTGCCATGGTAATGTTTGGAGCCCTTGGGGGATGGTGGCAGTAACAAACACTATGTCTTTGCTGTGTGGTCCTCACGAACAGGACTGCTGGACTGCCCTGATCTCGGCTTCCAAGGAGGGGCACATCGACGTGGTGAAGGAGCTGCTGGCCAACAATGCTAACCTGGAGAACCGAGACATGGTGAGAGCTGACAGGGATGTTCTGGAATAAACTGCTAAACTGCTACTTTCTGTTCAAGAATGCTTTAGCAACTGTGATGAGGTTTTGTTAGCAAATTTTTGGATCTTACACCAGTCTGTTTTCTTTTAGCTGTTTGTTGCTTTTTGTAAAGTTATCTTTTTTTCAGTTAGCGTAAAAAAAGCTTCCTGTTTGGTGTCAGTGTTGGGTTTGATAGATTTTAGATTATTCAACCATTAGCCATGGAACGGATAGGCTGGGGGATTCGATTTCCCACAATATGATTTCTCCACTTCCGTCCTAATTGAGTTGACTGCAGGCTGCCTGTCTGCAATGCATTAATCCAGCTCTTACCGTACAGAATTATTCCAAATAGAATTCCTGCTCAGAAAATGAATTGTGTTGATCGGAGATACGGAATTTAATATAGCCGTGTTTTCCTCATTCACTGGATACACGTAGATAGAAAAGATTAAAACACACAGTTTTGTGATATGGCCTATTGTAAACTTTTTAAAGCTTCAATTATTTGTCATATTTTAAAGAAGAGATCTTCTAAAGCTACAGAGAGACGGAGCTACAGAGAGGTGTGGACATGTAATGACTGAGTCAGTACATTCCCATTGTGGTCATTATTGGTTAGTGACTTTTGGGGGTGAGGTGTGGTCTCTGCACTGGTGCCTGCATGTCGCACTGTGGTATAAATAACTAGATTACAGAGAGCTGTGGGTTGTCTGCAATTTGAGCATTCATGCGTTTTGCAACCCCCCCTCTGATTCTGGGAAGTGCTTGAGGATGATCCAGTGTCACCGGAGCCATGAAGAATCAACATGACAAACACGGATGTGCACTTGTGCTTTAGCATGCTTGTGTATGACGGTTGAATATTATGTATGCAACTTACCTGTGTGTGTGTGTGTGTGTGTGTGTGTAGGGAGGCTGGACCGCTCTCATGTGGGCTGCCTATAAGGGTCGGACTGAGGTGGCTCGTCTGTTGCTGGAGAAGGGAGCCAATGCCAACATCACTGGTCAGGTACCTGATGACCAATAATCCTCCACACCACTATAACTCATATTAGGCTCTGATCCTGTCACCATTTTCCTGCTTCCTGAGTTCAGTAATTAAGGGTGTAATTGTAATCGCCTGACGCCCAGTCAACCGCTTTCCGCTTGCACATGGTTTCACTTCATGCAAAGCGTCTGAAACCTATCGACTGCCGTGAATGTATTCCCTTCATGATGGGCAGATACTTTCTGCTTCAACCAATCACTACGTTTGAATTCAACGCCGTCGCTTTCAGCCCTCCCTCTGTTCGCTGATTGGCCCGTTCCAACTTCAAGAAGGTGCTTACTCCTAGCTCCCTGACGCAGTGGTGGAGCTAAAAGAAATTGAGCAGAAGCTCAGTTACTGGCTAATAACTGGCTAGTAAATTAATGGATCATATCTTTGATAACAGTACCACTGTGTACCTTATATAAACTGCTTTGTCTATAAGAGTGTATTTTACTTATATTACTTATGTCTTGTGCATTTTTTCCTGCCTGTATATTGTTTATGGTCTATATTGTCTATGTATGTTGTGTTTTATACACACAATATATAATACAGCGTAGATGGACAATATAAACCATAAACAATATACAAACAGTGTGCATATTACAGTATGGACAGACAGGAACGAATGCAAAAGCTGCAAGTAATATTGGTAAGATAGACTCTTAAAGAGACAAAGCAGTTTATGTTATATATAGCGTGTTACTGCTATCAAGCTTATGACACAAGGGCCAGAAGTGGCACAAGGCTATGTGTCAGTGTCAGGTGAGTCAGGTCAGCTATTTAGAAGTCTGATGACATAGGTTAGAAGCTACTTCTGTGTCAAGAAGATTAGGTGCACAGGGTTATTTATGGCCTGCCACAGGGGGGCGCTAGTGGCTCTTCCTCTCAGATGAGTGGAGATTGTGGTTTCATACATTTTTAATCGTTTGAACACAGTTTGTGCTCAACTAGTCTTGATAGAGGAAGCTAGATAGATATTCTACTTTAAATCCCTCTCTCATTTGACTGTTCGATCTTAAAGGTTTCACCTGTGAATAACTCGTTTTCGGATTTTTATGTAAATGTGTGGCAATTTCCAAAGTCATTAACCTTGACAGATGTTTGAAAGACCCTACTAAGGAGTTTACCTGTGCAGTCTGTGTGTGCATCTGTGTTGTCTGTGTTCCCCTATCTGAGCAGTACAGCGTGTATCCCATCATCTGGGCAGCGGGGCGAGGCCATGCTGAGATCGTCCGCCTACTCCTGCAGCATGGGGCGAAGGTCAACTGCTCCGACAAGGTGACCAGCCCACTCCCCTTCTGACCACAAACATACAGTAGCTTTCATAGTCCAAATGGAAGCATGATGATTGGTATTATTTTTTTAATTTTAGTAATCATAATGATTTAGTTTTGATCCATGTTGTGCTATTTGTGTGTCGTATGTTATGAATTAAATATTACGTTATCTTGTTGTCAGTATGGCACCACCCCTCTGATTTGGGCATCCAGGAAAGGCCACTATGACTGTGTGACACACCTGCTGAAGAATGGTGCCGATGTAGACCAGGAGGGGGCGGTATGTGCCTTCTCTCTCTGTCCCTAGAATTTCTATCATCCATGGAACACTCAGATAGTGTAAAAACTGCATGTTAATACTTTATGTTATTTCAAATATTGTTTTATTACTGTCAGTATCTCAAATTATGGTAAATAGTATTTACTCATTTGTTGATCATGGAACTGAAAATTTTATAGATCCCAGCAGGGAGAAATGCAACCTGTTTCACACTTAAAGTTCCTGCAGGGTCACCAACTTGAACTCTGTGGCGCTGTGTGCCATGTTCCCTTCCTACAGAACTCCATGACGGCCCTGATCGTGGCGGTGAAGGGCGGCTACACTGAGGTCGTAAAGGAGCTGCTGAAGAGGAACCCCAATGTCAACATGACGGAGAAAGACGGCAACACCGCCCTCATGATCGCAGCCATCGAGGGACATACGGAGATCGTGCAGGACCTGCTGGATGCGGGGACTTATGTCAACATACCAGACAGGGTGAGATTAGATGCATAACACACACACACACACACACACACACACACACTTGAATAGATAAATTAGCATCCGTGTGGTCTTGGAGCCATTTATCACCTTGGTGAGCCTGGTGAGAGATGCTGACTTCACAACACAAACACACACACGCGTGCGCACACACACACACACACACACACACACACACATATGCACACTCTCCCTGATGCATGGAGCACAACAGCTGTGTGATCATCCCAGAGGTTGAGCTCCAGATGTTGGATGTCACACCGCTTCCCCTCTAGCTCAGATACTGTATTGTGATCTCCTCACATTTCACTGCTACTGCGCCCTCTACACAAACACAACAAGTCATGTTTACCAGCATCCTATTTCTTAACAGAGTGGGGACACTGTGCTAATTGCAGCGGTCAGAGGAGGCCAGGTGGACATTGTGCGAGCCCTGTTAAACAAATACGCTGATATTGACGTCAGAGGACAGGTATGGTGGAGTCCTGTTACAATGATAAGATCTGTGTGTTGCTACTGGATTACATCTTCTGTGCAGAATAAAGTCTGCTGAACACATGTTGCCTTTTGTGCTCTTTAAGCTGCACAGGGATGCGTGCAACTGATGTACCACCATTGTAAACTGTGCTGCGTCATATGACCCTGACACATCATATCAGATAGGCCTTTAAGACTCAATTTGCACTCGTATCTGTGTAAAGGACACACAGATTGTTGTATTACAAAGACTTGTCATGTCTGTATAAAGTAGTATGGTATGATGTTTGTTTGATGGCAGGGAACCGTGTTGTAATCAAACTGCAACTGTATCTCAGGGGCTGTAGTGTGTTTGTAATGCACTGCTTTGTTTTTTGTTTTTTTTTTCTTTAGGATGGCAAGAGTGCTCTGTACTGGGCTGTGGAGAAGGGCAATGCCACCATGGTGCGAGACATCCTGCAGTGCAACCCTGACACAGAGGCCTGCACCAAGGTGAGCCTCGCCATCTGTTTACCGCCTGCAGACACACACGCACGCAACAACACACAACACATTCATGAGCCACAACTCTAACAGCTCTACAGCAAAGACACAACAACCACAAACACTTACAGCTCTTAGCAACCATAATCCACAGTCAAAGGAGATAGGCATAGTTGCCTAGTTGCCGTAGTTGCCTGTATGATCTTACAGTTTGCTGGTATAACAACCATAGTAATTCTCAAAGATGTAGTAGGTCTACTCTACTATTAGCCGTACTCACTTCAACTTTATGAACAATAAATATGAAATCAATAGTAATTGATCAATACTAAACAAAGGATCAATAAACAATAAGAAACTTGCAGTCAGTAGACTGAGTAAACTGCAGTTACTAGATGCCGCTCCCTCCCACAATCCATCTATAGTCAGCACACACACACACACTCTTATGGTAATGTCCTCTTATACTACCAGGATGCGGACACTCCCCTGATCAAAGCCACCAAGATGAGGAACATTGAGATTGTGGAGCTGCTGCTGGACAAAGGAGCCAAAGTGTCTGCAGTAGATAGGGTGAGATACTATGACCCACACAGATCTCACAGAGCCTGGCATTCTACCGTGCATCTGCGTCTAGCTTCAAAATATCATCAAGGATTGTTTGGTGAAATACTCACTGTGTGTTTTCTCTCAAACTCAGAAAGGAGACACTGCACTCCACATAGCTATCAGGGGACGGAGCAGGAAGTTGGCTGAGCTTTTGCTGCGCAACCCAAAAGATGGCCGCCTTCTTTACCGGCCCAACAAGGAGGGCGAGACCCCTTACAACATTGACTGCACCCACCAAAAGAGCATCCTCACCCAGATTTTTGGAGCCAGTGAGTAGCATCTACCATCTATACCAGAGCATGAGGCTCTGTTAAAATAACAGCATCAAATGTGTGTCTTTATTGAGCTATGTCGAAACATTGAATGCCTTTATAGTGACTGCCATGTCCTCCATGCTAATCAAAAGCATCAAAATCTACTCTATTTATGGACATGTGCATTTATGGACATGTGCATGGATAGTGCATTGCCCTGCACTATCCTGTATTAAAATCAAATGAAAATTTCTTATTAGGAAATTATTCTCAAAATCTTTTATGCTTACTTACTTTGGTATAATCACCCTGCACTATCCTATTTCTACATCTATACTGCTAACCTTCAAAGACAAAGTGGCGATCCCCATTAGGGTTTACATAGGCTGAGGGTATCGCCTAGAAGTTCCCCTTGGTGTCTGAGCTCCTAACCCCATCCTCACCCTCTTGTCTCCCAGAGCACCTGTCTCCCTCAGAGTCTGACGGGGACATGTTGGGCTACGACCTGTACAGCAGTGCCCTGGCCGACATCCTGAGCGAGCCCACTATGCAGCCGCCCATCTGCGTGGGCCTCTATGCCCAGTGGGGCAGCGGGAAGTCCTTTCTGCTCAAGAAACTGGAGGGTAAGAGAATAAGAGAATTCTGATATCGCACTCTCTGACTGTTTTTAATTCTCTCTCTCTCTGACACTTTTTCTAACTCTGTGTCATTCATATTGAGAGGGCATTTGATATGCCTAATGTCACCTCAGGCACTCACTGAAAGGCAAAATGCGAGACTTCATTACCATGCTGTCCTTTGTGAATCATTATTTGATGTCCATTGTGGACGTGCCGTTATTATAAAATAGTTCTTGAAGTTGAACACATTAAAGACTTGCCCCAGACAGTTTCCAGATAATGAAAACCCTGCCAAAGTTATTTCTGTTTGAAGGCAATCAAAAGATGAGGCTGCTCACTGAAGCAACCTTCCAGACATTCTCCACCCTAGCGCCAACAGGTCTGAAGAGCTAGTATTATCTCATTCATACTCTTTCCCCACACGTCCTACTCTCTGTCTCTCTGTCCCTCTGTCTGTCTCTCTCTCTCTCTCTAGATGAGATGAAGACGTTTGCGGGGCAGCAGGTGCGGCCACTGTTCCAGTTTTCTTGGCTGGTGGTGATCCTCACACTGCTGCTGTGTGGCTCCGTGGCCTTCATCCTGGGCTTCACCGTCGACCCCCGACTGTCCATCGCCGTCTCCCTCAGCCTGCTGGCTCTCCTCTACATCTTCTTTGGTGAGACTACCTGATTAAGGTTGGCACTCAGGGGGAGAAGTGACAGAAGTGGCCACAACATCTGTACTACTAGAGGGCTGTTGTATCCAAGTGTCCTTTTTTTTATAAGTTAGAAGGAAATATACAAACAAACATACAAGGTCTCGTCTCTTGGGTTCCCCTCTAAATGTTTCATTTCAGGACATAAAACAATTCGTATTTCAACTTTAATTTACATGTAACGACATGATTAGTGTGGCGTGGTTGTATTTCCCTATTCTGCTCACTAGAGGACAGCACTGAATCAGAATTTTGATAATATCTGTGCTCTGCTTTCTCATGAGTCTCCGTAAATGTCTCTTATAATACGTCATGCCGTTTGCAGTCCCATTTCAGTGCTGTGAGGCCTTCTCTGCATGTATGTATAGTGTGCTGTGTGATATGTGTTTCAGTGGTGGTGTACTTCGGGAGCCGGCGTGAGGGGCAGAACTGGAACTGGGCCTGGGTGGTGAGCACTGGGCTGGCTCGACACATAGGCTACATGGAGCTCTTGCTTAAGCTGATGTTCGTCAACCCGCCAGAGCTGCCCGAGCAGACCACACGTGCCCTGCCTGTCAGGTACACTCCCAGACACAGACATACACAACCTGCACTGTGACTGTGATGTATGTGCGTACACATGCAACTTGCATCCTGGTCAATATGCATACTATGTATACACACACACATGAATACACAGCTGCATAAACATACATGCATATACATGCATTCCTACAATTTATTATACAGCTCTTCAGAATGCTGCAGGAGGTTCTATTAATTTTGAATGGGCCTTCTCAACATTCTGAGGTCAGTTGTATAATCACCACTGCAAAAGTATAAGCAACAGGTTTTTTGCTTCACATTCACATCTGCATATCATTCCGCAAGTAGAGGTCATTTACTGATGACAATGGAACTTCTTTGACCGTGAAAGGAGATCAGCTGCGTTCTGAAGAATCTTTTAAGCTCAAGTTGCATTGTGAACTATTTGTTTATCCATGGAAGCCATGACAATAACATTAAAAGATGTTTGTGAGAAGTTTTCTGTCATTTTGGCAAGTAGCCATATAATAACCGGGATAATGTATTGTCCACCTTCAGTGTCGGGGTCCTATTTGTCCTGATAAGATATATTTTCCTATAATGACCAGCAGACAATACATTATCCTTTACATGTGCTCTTAGGCTGAGTCTCATTTCTCATTCTTACCCCTTCCCATTTACCTTTCCTTTGTCCATTGAAACAGAGTGGCAACTTACTCACTAAAGTTTCATCATTATATCAACTCACCAACATATAAAAATCATGTTTTGTAAGAAACCATATACCCCAGACTTTGTCATGAAGACAAAATCATTGTTGATGTTGCTTGGTGTTTGGGGCAGGTTCCTGTTCACAGACTACAACCGCCTGTCGAGTGTGGGAGGCGAGACGTCCATGGCGGAGATGATCGCCACGCTGTCCGACGCTTGTGAAAGGGAGTTTGGCTTCATGGCCACCAGACTCTTCAGAGTGTTCAAAAACAACGAGACACAAGGTACTATGAGCATAATGGAGCATTAGCTGAGTGTCTGGAGGTCAGTACTGGTGCCAGAACTGTAAAAGAAAAACTCCTTGACTAAAGCGTCTAGGGATGATTGATGGGAACTGAAGAGGAAGTAGATGAAGTTCTTGCATATAGTGTGAGTGGTGAACACAGAATAGGCAAAGGGCTGAAAATATGACACTTGAAAGAGATCAGAGAGAGCCATACATAAATTTTTCTCTCACATTCAAGTCCAATGAGCAGCTAATAGCCAGTAGCCAGTATTCAAGATGTAGAGATCTATCCTATGAACTTTGCTCTGGGCTACAAGCACTCAGTTCCTAATGCATTTCCACGGTGGTGATGTGACCAACTGTAAAAGTACAAGCGCCAGGTTTGACCCACAGTGTGAACAAGGTTCATGTTGCCCTCCCTTAGTGGTCTCTCTCTCTTCCTCTTCCTCCTGTAGCCAAGAAATGGAAGAAGACGTGCTGTGTGCCATCGTTCGTGCTGTTCGCCCTGACACTAGGCTGCCTGGTGACGGGCCTGGCGCTGCTGGCCATCTTCAGGGCAGACTGGGAGAACTTGACAGTCACCAGCGTGCTGGTTGCCACGGCCTGCGTGGTGGGCCTGGCCGTGCTGCTCAACTGCCGCACCTGGTGGCAGGTGGCAGACTCGGTGCTCCACTCCCAGCGCAAGCGTCTGCACAACGCTGCCAACAGCATGCACAAGCTCAAGAGTGAGGGCTTCATGAAGGTGATGAGTCTACACACATATAGTAGAAAGTCATGTTATTCATATGTTGAAACTCACAATTACACATGTATGTATGTGTATGCATGGACGTACACATTGCATATGCATATCATGTAGAGGTTGAAGATCAACGGTTTCATGGGTGGGAGCTTAGCTAACCTGATAATAAAACCAGATCCTTGTTCTGTGTGAGCATACGTATGTAAATATGTAGAAATAACATAGAAAAAAAAATATATACTACTCCCAATCAGGTACTAAAAGTTCAAGAACAGTGGCTGTGTAACTTTCATGTAAAAGTGGCTGTGTAACTTTCATGTCTCAAAGTATGCACACATGCACACAGATCCATCGGGAAGCAGCTCAGTTATTTAGTGTATTGGGTGGTCTAGAGGTTGAAGTTCTGTTATTCTTTGTCAGGTCCTGAAGTGTGAGGTGGAGCTCATGGCCAAGATGGCCAAGGCCATCGACGGCTTCACGCAGAACCAGACCCGCCTGGTGGTCATCATCGACGGCCTGGACTCTTGCGAGCAGGACAAAGTGCTACAGATGCTGGACACGGTAGGTTTGTTTGTGTGCGTGTGTGTCTTTGCATGTGTGTTGTTTTGTGTCAGTCTGTGTTCTTGTGTGTACCTAAGTCTGTGTATGTGTTTGTACATGTGCACTTTGGTTTATAGTTTGCGTAGATGTACCACAGAGAGAGAGAGGAAGAGAGAGAGAGAGAGATAAACCTACATTATCTGTGTTGTATACAGGTGTGTATTTGCCGTTTTGGCCATTGCCTCCCATGTTTTCTTCATCGTTTCTGGTGCAGATAATAATGATGATTTAAAAAAAAACACAGGCTTGAGTATACAGATATTTCTTCAGCAAACATATCAGTGTAATCGTATTAAACACAGGCAGCCTCTGCTTTTTTGCAGCAATTCAGCAGGATGATGTTTCTGTGCTTGGATGGGAGAGGGAGGGGATGAGGGCATGTGCACCCGTTGCAGCCCCACAAATCACTTACCTCCCATTCCTTATCACCGAGGGGCTTAATGGAGTTAGCCACGTGTGAAAAAAAAGTCCCTCCCGATACAAAACGGCCAGACAAGAAGCACATTGATTGCACATCTCATAGGGCCTGCTTGAGGGCACAAAGAACAAACTGAAGCTATCAGAGTCCAAGCACACACACACACACACACACACACACACACACACACACACACATACACACATACACACCACCCTACTCCCTTTTCCAACCAACCAAGCACTCTTCCATAAAGTTCAAATTCCTTCATTCTTTTTCCTCCCGAAGCCGGAGTAATAGAATTTCCTTGAGCCAAATGTTATTATTTAGGAGCATAATCCCTAGGAGTTGGCAGCTCACTGTGTGCAAATGAAATCTTCAGGCTTGGGGAGGGGGCGTTGTGGGGGTGGCATGGGGGAGAATGTAAGGGAGGGTGCCCAGCAAGTGCTCATGAAAGCGTCCTTTGTAGAAGCAATTAGTCATGTCCTTCTTAAATTCTGTGCTTTTTGTCTCAGATTTTGATAGGAATTACGAAAATTGAATCTTCCCGCAAACCAAACATTTTTCCACTTGTTTAGCTCCCGGAGTTTCGATAACAGGCTGCACGTAAGGCCAATGCTAGAAACATAAGAAGGAAGGAGAGAGGGATGAATGGATGCAGGTGGGAGGGTTGGGATAGCATGGGCAGTTCAAAAAAAAAAGTAAAAAAAAAAAAAAATGGAGGCATAACCAAATTACAGCCACCAGGATGACATCTTGAGCAGAAGTGTGGCTATTGACAGCCCTGCACTGTTCTCAGAGACAGTGAGCTGCTGAGAGAGAGAGATAGAGAGAGAGAGAAATCAGTGTCCTGTGACAGGGACCAGTACACAGTCCCCCACCCACACTGGTTGGAAAGTCCCAGCAAAGTGTGTGGAACACAGCTTAATGCAGCATATGACCCATGCCCCACACAACACTGAAGGAGCTCATGCAAACCAACACAGGCTCCCATCCATGCCTCTGTAATTCACTACGGCAAAGCAGCAGTTAGACAGCTGGACTTTCCTGTGGGCTTTATGTAATCTGGGGTTTTTCATCCACAGCCATCGTCTCTATCGGACCAGAGAGATCTAGTCTAGATCTAATCTAGATCTGGTCATCAGCAGCAGTTGACCCTGGTTAAGAAGTTAAAAAGATACAATGAATGAAGTTCAACTGGTGACGCAGCATGACATGGTTTTTGTATCTGGCATAAGCCACCCCTTGTTTTCCCCAGCCGCAACAAGGCCTTTAGTAAAACTGCACATGGCGAAGAGCAATTGCAGTGGCTGCCTGCACTGAATGCTGGGTTCAAATGAGCATGAGATGATAACTATGATGAAGTATGGATGTTTGTCAGGAGTTCTGTGACGTCCATGACATACATATGCCTTTGTGAAATGTGCTGATGGAGGCATAGGGTCACAGCAGAAGATCTGAGACTCATGGTGAAGCTACATAATGAGGTGACCATGTTTTGGTCAGCCCACTGTAACTGAGATCATCCTGTGTAGCCCAGCAAAGGGGCTTGAACCCACAGTCTTACAGAAACCTCAGATTAGGAGTCCAACGCCATAACCAGTCAACCGAAAAGCCCAGTCTCTCAATCAGCTGACTAGGAGGCTCTTCAGGTGTCAGTAGCGAGGTTTACTAACATACCACACACACAGCCTGGTTTTTAGTAACTTATTGTTTGTTATTTATTTGTAAAGATAGGATGAGAGGAGACGTAGGGGTTTGTGTCTATTGGAATTTAATGAAAGTATCTGCACAAACATCCTAAGCTCCTTGTCTTCCTACTCCGTGCCAGGTAAGGGTGTTATTCTCCAAAGGTCCCTTCATCTCCATCTTTGCAAGCGACCCACACATCATCATCAAGGCCATCAACCAGAACCTCAACAGCGTGCTCCGTGACTCCAACATCAACGGGCACGACTACATGCGCAACATCGTGCACCTACCTGTCTTCCTGAACAGCCGCGGCCTCAACACTGCTCGGAAGATCTGCATGGCCACACCCACTAATGGGGACATGGCCAACGCAGATGGTATGTTTCCTATAACGGTCTCAGCCATGCTGAATTTGCTTTGGTGAATTTCCCTGCAAATTCATTTAAAGGTGCTTTTAACAGTCCTTGATTCTAGGGAATGGAGATGTTCAGCCAATCCAATGCATCCCCATCTATCCATCCAAGTATCTTTTATACAGTTGAATAGATTATGGTACTGTCTGAACTGAGGTCGCTAGTCTGGATGGTTTGAGAAGCAGGATGAGAATTGGATAAGAAAGGCAATTGTATGATAGTCAAGCTTTCAAAAATGCGGCCACGTCTTTTGTCAACTACACTGAATTCCACTGATCTGTTAGTGCTTAGGGCAGCTTAGCTGAAATTCTCTGCCAAAGGAGCATGTTAGAGAAATGAACATGCATCATGGCTCAGAGCCGTGGTCAATATAAAAGAGCCTTTGGAATCTCCTAATGACAAGCGAGGCTTCACATGTACTGCAGATTGATGGTTCTGTTATTCATTTTTTTATTATTATTGTCTGTTGTTCTTGTTTCTCATATGGTCAATAAAAGGCCATATCCCCTTCATGAGGAACACACTCTCAGGCAAGCTGATCTCCAGGATTCTCGGGAGGATGTCGGTTGCCGGTTGCTGGAGAGGGTTCTAAGTGAATATGTTTAAAATATGTGTGAGCTCATTGTCATTGTTGTGTTCTGTGTTCTTCCCTCAGTCTGGCATGAGGAGGCGGACAGGAAGCTGTCGCAGAACAGCCTGGGTCAAGATCAGGCCAAGATGGGCAGCAGGACGGCACTGAACCGAAGGGTAGGTACTCCCAAACCCCCTAACCTACCCCGCCCTCTGCTGTTATGTGTCTTACCCACCACACCACCGGGGCGAATGAGACACTCGAACGCTCTTGTATGTTTGTGTGTGTGTGTGTGCATCAACATCTGTATCCCTCCTGTCTATACAGTAAACTCTGGTGTGTGTGTGTGTGTGTGTGTGTTGGAGGCTGGCTTGGTGGAGCGGGGCTCTGTCGCCGAAGAGCGGCTGTAATTGATTTAATGTCTGTTTATCCTTCCTGCTGCGCTGCCATTGCCTAATGACAGGGTGTAGCAGCAGTGGGTCTCGGTGACAAAACGCTGGCACTGGAGAAGCTCGCGGGAGGCTAAGTGGTTTCGCCGCAACCCCCATCCCCACCCCTCAACTCCACCACCACAGCCCCCTCCCCCCAGCAAAGGACTGTTTGTTTGTGTGTCTGATTTATCTGCCTCTTTATTTGGCCCTCATTTGGGGGGGTAGATGCTAAGACATTCTAAGTCCTGTTGCGCTGTTTGTTTTCTCTTTTTTGTTGTTGATGTTGTTCTCAGTATTCCTCTGTTGCTGCTTGGCCGCTATTCAGCAGTGGTTACCGCCACCCTTGCGTTGCCTCCGGTGTTTGTGAAAACTGATCTGCATACAATGCTCCAAACATCTTAAGCAAACACTCCCAGTGCTGGAATGGAGATGAGGCCTTCTTTAAGACTGTCGTGGAGCCTAGGCTACTGGAGCCTAGGCTAGGCTTCTCCACCCAAAAGGAAAAACAACTTTCTAACCAGTGGTCTTACTGGAGCCCAGCATGTTCATTGTTTTTTTTTTTTTTTTTTTTTGCCCTCCTACTAACACTCAGTTGCCCGAAGACCTTGTCATCTACCCTACAACTACCCCTTCTCCTAAATTGTGATCTTATTCTGGGCACGCCAAGGGGAACTGTCCTCACCTTAGATCTTTCACTAGAAGATGAAAGCAGGAGGCCGCTCCCTGTTTCCCTGGAGTCTTTGCTCACTTTATTGGTGACTGTACGCCCCCACCACCCCCACACATAGCCGTGCAGTCACAAGGCAGGCATTAGGGAGAGTTCAAAGTCAGCCTAGTGCCCAGGCAAACGGGGGGGGGGGGGGATCTTGTGATCAAGCCCGCTTTTCATTGTCCCCGCGTCGTGTTCGAACCTTGGTGTTCTTGGCACCAGCTCTGCACGCACCCCTTGCTCCACTCGCGTAGGCCTCTAAGCGAAACGGTCACCTTCAAGGAGAGAGGGAGCGATGGGCTTGCTTAAAGACGAGGCAGTTAAACCGCTCGTTCCATTAAACAAAAGCGACACTGTGGCGTTCCTTGAAGGAAGGCCCCTCCGCAGGGGCGTAATTTGAACATGGTAACAGGGGGAGGCGTTTAGATATCATTTGCAGCGCTTCAGCTTTAACTCAACACCCCAGAAGTGTTCCAGAGGCTGCGATATTAAGTAGTGACGGTGAAATGTGAAGGTCGGAGATGGGGTGCTTAACGGCGTCAGGTATCACTGGTCCACACGAGAACAAGTCTGGAAGCCCGGGAATGTGCCTTATCACTGCCCAAAGTTTTTTCAGTGGTAGCGCGCGCGTGTGTGTGTGTGTGTGTGAGAGAGAGTGTGAAGGCCTTGGACATTCCCCTAGTAATATCTCTCTTTCCCTTGTGCACTCTGTGGATCATCTGGTCAGTTAATTGGTCAGTAAAAGGGGGCTTGTGTGTGAGAGAGCGATGGGAACTGGGTGCCCGGGGGCAAGCCTGGTCACAGGAAGTGGATGCAAGTCATAGAGGTCACACAGACTTAAAAAAAAGGCCCCATCCTTCGCCTGTCACATGGGTCACGGTTAATGGTGTCACAAGACGGATTGTGAATGCTTTAGCCAAATGTCAGAAGAAGAATATGGTGTTCAGCATTTTTTGGAAAGTATTAGGGTGCCTTATAAGCTTGGAGAACTAGATGTCACTTTTCCAAACTGATTATAGGCCAGAAAAAAGTGCAGTGCAAGATAATTGGCTTATCAGAGCTTCTTTGGAGACAAAAAGCTGACACGCACCGTGAACACAACTCCTCCCTATTCCACAGAATTACCTGGAGTATTGTGATAAGCAAGTCCTTTGGCTCCTCTTATCTTTATCCTTTCCAGCAAGAACATTGTTTCAAACTCACACATGGTATGTGTGTGTGTGTGTGTGTGTGTGTGTGTGTGTGTGGGGGGGGGAGTGGCGTGTGCCCGTGTGTGCATCTGTTGTGTTTGCGTGTGCCCGTGTGTGTGTGTTTGCGTGTGCCCGTGTGTGTGTGTGTGTGTGCATTCTATAGGACACATACCGCCGTAGGCAGATGCAGCGCACCATCACACGTCAGCTGTCCTTCGACTTGACCAAGCTGCTGGTAACCGAGGACTGGTTCAGTGACATCAGCCCACAGACCATGAGAAGACTGCTCAACATTGTATCAGTCACAGGTACTTACCGGCAGCCATTTTGGATCTAACCGCACTAGTTTCACCCCAACCAATTAGATTTGGCTTCATGGTACACTTGCTAAGACTAATGCAACATCATCAGCAGAGCAGCACAGCCTTGCCTTGAGGGAATTTCTGTTATCACGTTTTGCTTTTCCAGACTGATTGTTTGACCTTTTCTGGCATGAGATACGACGTAATTGTTTTAATCAAGCGATGATATAGTCAACTAACAACAGACTAAAGGGAAGGTCCTTGTAGAGCAACTAAAGAAAACCACTGACCTTAACGTTGCTCACTGGTCCGTGTTGCCTGTTTGCCTGCCCTCAACAGGGCGTCTCCTGAGGGCCAATCAGATTGTGTTCAACTGGGACCGTCTGGCATCGTGGATCAACCTAACTGAGGAATGGCCTTACCGCACATCTTGGCTCATCCTGTTCTTGGAGGAGACAGACGGCGTGTCGGACCTGGTCACGCTCAAGACCATCTATGAGAGGTCAGTGG
Organism: Tenualosa thibaudeaui; assembly: GCA_027481765.1. Lineage (NCBI taxonomy): Eukaryota > Metazoa > Chordata > Actinopteri > Clupeiformes > Clupeidae > Tenualosa > Tenualosa thibaudeaui. The sequence goes on from JAIFZK010000013.1 coordinate 12,793,355, forward strand.
TGGCGTGCCAACACAGACAGAAAACATACATACACACACACACACACGCACAGACACACACACATGCTATACCTTAGCATGCCGAGATAAAATACAGATTTGTTGAAAGGCTGTGCCATGGCTTTGTCTTTTGTCATGACTACTGGTAGTTAATCACTGAACAGACACTCGCAAACGCATATACACACTCACAGGCACACACACACGCACAAATGTCAGATCAGATCATGTCTCTCATTACTTGCCCCACAACAAAGAATTTCTTTTTAAGTGTATTGCCCGATACCAAACAATACATGTTCTCCCAGACAAGGTAATTGACATACGAACACACTACTCAGAAAGCCCAGAGGAAAACCAGTAGAGGAGAACTCCCATCCTCTAGTCTAGATGAGTGCTATTTACACGTCACACCATTATGTCACTCCAGGATGACTTTGTACTCCCCTGTTTTCCGCTTGAACAGATGATTTAGCCTAATTGCTGTGACAGAATACAAGTCAGTAGCACAATAGTAGCCTGGAATGTGGGGGTTATTACATGACTAACCTGTTCGATAAATAAACGCGCAGCAAAAAACACCGCCTCCTGTAGGTGGCAGTAGATCCTCTCCATTTCACCCTTCCCACGAGCAGCTCTCAGCCGCGGTGAGCTTGTGTCTTCCACCAGCCCCCGTGTTGAAGCAGCATACGTGCCATACATCCACACATACATCCATCTATACACAGTCACACTCTGCTAGGTGCTGGTGGTTTGCAGTGGCACAGCCTCCACCACTGTAATCGATCGGGCTCTTGTTTTGCGGATCTGCTTTTCCTGCACTGTGTTATTGATGTTCAATTTGCTCACCACACACAGACAGACACACACACACAGAGACAGACAGACAGACACACACACACTGACACACACAAACAGACAGACAGACAGACAGAAAGACACACACACACACACACAGACAGACAGACACACGCACACACAAACGGACAGACACACACACACACACACACACACACACACACACACACACACACACACACACACACACCCCTCACAGCACCCTGTTGCTGTCTCCTCGCCTCGCTTTGCCTCCACACCCGTGCTGTTGGTCCAAGCATCAGCGGCTGGTTTATGATTTGTTTATTTATTGGAGCTGGCGAAAGATTCCTCCGGGATTATCGGCCCCACTCTTGATCCATGAGTCACTGGGGTCCTCTCAGCCTCTCGGAGTCACGGTGTCTGTGTTTGAACTGGGAAGTATGGGAATAGCGTGGGTACTGTGCGTGCGTGTGTGTGTGTATGTTTGTGTGTGTGTGTGAGAGAGAGAGATTGAGAGTGTTTGTATCTAGATATGTGAGTGATGGTGTGTGTATTTTTGTGTTTAATGGGTGAGGGTTGCACATGCTTGGTGATGCAGTGAATATAATGACTATGCCTACATGGCCCACATGTTAAAAAACACTTTTTTAATATTTGTGCATGTCTATTTCTCATCTGTGTGTGTGTCTTTGTCCTTGTCATAATTGTGAACGTATTTCTCCTTTCTGAGTGTATTTTTGTTCGAGTTTGCGTAATTTGTGTTTATGCTAGTGTTTCTCTTGGGAGTGTATTTCTTGTGTTTGTGACTGTATTCCTCATGTGTATGTGTGTGTGAGTGAGTGAGCATGTCTCTTGTGTGAATGTGTTTATCGTGTGTGTGTGTTTGAGTGTGTCTCTGTGTGGGTGTATGTTCTTGTGTATGTGCGTGTGTGTGTATGTGGCAGACAGGGCCATTGGGGCATGAGCTGCTGTGCATGATTATTTGGCCTTTAAAGGTTGCTCTCTGTCACACCACCGCAGCGTGAAAGAACAAGAAAGAGCATGAGAGAGAGAGTCAGAGAGAGAGAGACAGAGAGAGAGAGAGAGAGAGAGAGAGAGACCCATCCCCAGCCCCTGTGGCCTGGACACTGTCATGGCTGCTTTGTGTCACAGGCCCAGCTCTCCGGGGCCACTTTGCCTCCTCCTCTTCTTCCGCCTGCTCTGCTTTTCCCTTCCTCTGCCTTTTTTTTCTCACTAGCTCCCTTCCTTCCTTCCTGTTGCTCACCGTCGTCTCCTACCTGATCAGTCTGTCAGTTAGTGTCTGTCTTCTCTTCACTGCTTGTCACAGTCTCAGGCTCTCCGTGCACCTTTCTCTCTCTCTCTCTCTCACTCACCCCCCCCCCCCCACACACACACACACACATACACTCACACACAACTCCCTTGCCTTTCTCTGTCTCTCTCCTTTTCTCTCAGTATCAGTCTCTCCATCTCTCTGTCCTTTAGCCATGCCCTTTAGTGCTCTGCTTCACCCGCTTCCCTCATCCCCGGTGACGCCCACGCACCTCTCCATATTATCAGTGATGGGGGGCGGGGGTGGAGGGAGGCGGCTGTTTTCACAGGCAGAAACGCGTGCCAAAGCGTGGTCACTTCAAAAAGACTTCGATATCTGCCGAGATCGACGGTGATAAGCTTATGCAGGTTTCCTCGCCGGATCCATCCTATCAAGCCATTTTTCCCTCTTCTTTTTTTTTTTCTTTTCCTCCTTTCTCTTCCTCTTTTCTTCTTGGACGTTGTTTTGTGTCGGTCATCTGCGAGGCGGTTGTGCTTTCCACCAGTGGACTGAGTCATGGTGCAGCAAGGCTCCAGCCGAGGGTCTGATGTCTGCTCTGCACTCGCTTGTCACCCCGCAGGGATGGGAGGAAGGGCACCTGGCCTGGAAACAGCTCTCTCTCTCACACACACACATCATACACAAACAGAAACACAAAAATATAAGCACATAAGTATGCACACATCCTCATTAACATACCCTCAAAGCTAGACATGCACCCAAACACTGTGACTCACACTAGCAAACATTCTAGTACACACACACAAACACACACACTCTCTCTCCTCTCCCTCCACACACACACAAACACACACACACACACACACACACACACACACACACATACTCTCCTCTCCTTTCCCTCAATCTGTCTACCTCTCTCCTTCTCTCTCTCTCTCTCTCTTCCCCCCTCTCTTCCCACCCTCTTGGTGGCCTTGCTGTGAGTCCCATGACCCAGGCGGGTGGGGGGACTGATGGGCCGTCAGTGGCTCTCACACACACAGGCTGTTTTATACTGCCAACAGTAGCCTTAACCGCAGGGATGGTGGTGGTGGTGACACGGCTTGCAGCAGGGGACACGTCAGCGCCGGCACCTCTGTCGTCGGCAGCGCCCTCTGAGACTCTGAGTCAGCCCCCCCATACCCCCATTTTGCAGGTCGGCCGCAGCACTGACTCAGCCTAACACCCTCCTCCCTCCTCCCTCCTCATAGGTCAGCTGTCTCAGGGAATATCAGTCACACATGCACTCAGCCCACCCTGGCCCACTGGCCCTGGTCTCGGCAGTGGCACGGTAGGAGGAGGAAGAGAGGAGGAGGAGAGAGAGAGGGAGGGAGGCAGGGAGAGAGAGAGAGGGCATCTTTGGGCTTGTTTTTAGTCTTTCTAATGCTCTCTTTCAGCCCCCTGTTGTTGGAGGCTACATTTGTTTCTGGCATTATGTGTTTCTAAATCTCTGGATTTCCCCCGTACTGCCTGTTGTCATCATTTGTTCTCCTGCTTTCTTCTTAACAGTTGTAATTAGAGGGCAATCAGACTTGTGTGTGTGTGTGTGCTCTGAATTGCTTGCCTCTGATGAAGACTGTCCCCGCGCTGGTGGGGTGGTGGTGGTGTTTGGGTGGCGGTGGAAGTAGAAGTGATTGGAGCTCTTGGCTACCAGTAGCCACCAGATGTTTCCGTGGTGACGGTTATCGATGATGTGTGTGTGTGCTTTTGCCAGCGTCATTTCGTGCTGTGCGGGGGTGTTGAGAGGATGCTGGATCTGCTGGTGGCCAGACAGCTTAATGAACTCGCCATTGAATATAAAGACTCCAGACTCCAGCCACAGACCACTATGCTCTCTTTCTTACTGAAAGAAGCTCGTCCTCGTTTCCACATTTCTGCTTTCCTCAGTTGAAGATTAACTCCAAAGTCCAATCCGGAGAAAGGAGAAAAGTTCACCTCGTTTTAATCATCCACAGAATGTGCCCTAAGCTGCTAATAACATCAGCCTCTTAACAATTTCACAATGATTAACAGTGAGCATGGGAAGCTATTGAGTGTGAGTGTGTGAGTGTGAGTGTGTGTGTGTGTGTGTGTGTGTGTGAGAGTGTGTGTGTGTGTGTGTGAGTGTGTGTGTGAGTGTGTGAGTGTGTGTGTGTGTGAGTGTGAGTGTGTGTGTGTGTGTGTGTGTGTGTGTGTGTGTGTGTGTGGTACAGGGTTAACGTGGAACACAAAGGTGGCAGTGTCCTCTGTGAACAGGGTGGCACAGTCCTCAATGACGCCTTCCACCCTAGAATCTCCTCCTCCTCCTCCTTCTCGTCCTCCTTTCTCACTGCAGGGGGATGTGAGATGAATCATTTGTCAGTAGCCACGTCAGTCCTACTCAGGCGCCGTCAGCTCTTAATGCACTTAGACAAATTAAAAACCAAAACAAACAGCGTGTGCTCCTCAGACCAACTCTATATTTATGGCTTGAGGAAGCTAGCAACCAAAAACAACGACAAAACGAATTGTGTTATTCTCTTACTTTCTTCTGAATTAAACTTCACTTCAGAATTCCACATTTGGTTCTTATTTTAACTCAAGTCTATTTAGTTTAGAGGTTTATTGTCGGTTTTGTATACAGAACCGCCTCCATGTGAAAAGATCTCAGTTGATCTCCTGCTGTAGAGAAAACAAGATGTTGTGACTCAAGCCTTGTGGTTATCACTTTTAAAAAAGGGGGAAGATAGAGAGAAAGACAAAGAGAGAAAGGGAGCCTAAGAATATCTCTGTTGAGCTCGACCGTGAGAGCGAGCTTGGAGGACTGGTCAGACTGGGGTAGCTGGCGGCGGAAGCCCATAAGCAGAGCACATTAGCAGGCCATGCAGGGAAGGGAGGAGGGGCAGGGTTGGAACTCAGGAGGTGGGTAGGCGAGGGCAGATTTCTGGCGGCCGTGATCCGTGGGTAAGTTTCGAGCGGAGTCAGATCCCCGGGGAGGTTATTTCGGGTGCCCGCGCTCCGATTTTAGTGTGCAGGAGTGGCACGGCCTGCCGAGCCAGTGCTGCTCAGGCATCTGGTGCCCCGGCCGGTGCCAGCGCCCGGCCTGGCCAAAACCTGCACCAGAGCACCACTAACACCTCGCACACACACACCCACACACACACACACTGGTACACACAGTAGTGTCCACACAAGACACACTCACCAGCTAGCACACACTACACAACCCAGCTACACATAGAAAAGCTGAAGGGTGTGTATTCACAAGCACACACACCATATTCTGCTCCAGCAGGACCCACTTTAATTAATTAGATAGAGGGTGAGAGAGGAGGCCCGCCTTGCACTCCAAAACAGGAAGCAGCATCTAGCGCACAAAACAAGACTGTGAGAGTGTGTGTGTTTCTGAGAGTGTGTGAGAGGCGTCACATCCACCCCCACACGTCCGCCTGTCAGGCCTCATTCCTGGCCCTAGACTCTGCCACAAAACCAAACTGGACGGCACCCTGACTCTGTTCATTGTTCAATACCAGGACTGTACTACTGCTGGTCAAAAATGAGGACAGCAGAGCATGTCAGCAAAGGAGCTGCAGGACATTGTTTGGGAGGAAGAAAAGATGAAGAGGAGAGGAGAACACATCCTCCCACCCACCCCCTCTCACCCTCCATGCCTTCATCATCACCCTCCATGCCTTCTCTGCAGAGATTTAAAGGAGAAATCTGGGGCGAATTAATCCATAGCTTTCTTGTTCCAGGTCACCTGTGCTGTCTGTAGGAAAAAGAAGAAGAACATTTGATGTATTGGATAGGGGTACAAGCATTGAGTGCTGTAGCGGTCATGTGACGACCTACCTCTACCTCTACGCCATTGTCATCATCATCATCTTCCTCTTCCTCCTCCTCCTCCTCCATACCTCTACCTGTCTCTCTCAGACTCTCTTCCCTCCACACACACTCCTATGGTCACAACTCTCCTCTACCCCCAGTCATGCACTGAGGGTTCACCATCAGGACTCCCCTAGCTCCCTGGCCTCCTCCCCTGCGTCTCCCTGCGCCGAGGGCTCTCGTCTCCAACATTATCAGCAGCTCCTCCATTCATCTCCCCGGAAACAATCCGCTCCTCCCACAGATTGAGGCCCGTCTGAAACTGACTTTGCCATCGTTTTCTCCCGACGCTGGAAAACTTCTTGCTAATGACACTCCAAATGAATGCATTTTTTCCTTTTTTTTTTCTTTTTTTGAGGCAATTGCGGCTAATTAGGAGGACTCTTCTGCTAAGTACTGAAACATTAAGATGACACACGGCTCATTCAGGATTACTTTAATTGGTACAATTTATAGTAATTTGGTAGCAATTACATTTTTTTCTCTTTTTGGTGGGTGGAGATGAAAGCCTTTTTGTGCGGCACGTTTTTTGTCGACTTCCCTTTTGTGATGTAGTCTTAATAAGCTCTTAAATAATGCTCTTCAGACTGGGAACGACAATGTCGCCCCCACCCCTTCTCTCCAATTGCCAAGTGCTAAATACTTTTGAACTTTGGCACCCGTGTTTCATGACTCCTTCTTCTTCGCTTCGTTCTCGTTGAGTCCCTTGTGTCGTTCATGAGCAGTTCCATCACATAGCCAAGTTAGTCTGCGAAATCTGCCGCCAGCTAGCAACCAAGATGTGTATATTTTTGTCCCTGTTTCTGCCCCCTCCTCCAAACACACACACACACCCACACACACCACATACACACACACACACACACACCTCAATTCTCTCTCTTTAGAGGCAGGCTATTGTGCCTGGCTGCCCGATCCCTTCTCGAGCTGTTTGGTAGCAGGAGTAAACTTGTAATTTAATAGCCTGCAGCCTTTTATTTGTGCGCCAAGTCCCCCGCCCCCCCAAAGCCCTTGGAGTGATAAGGCGCCTGGAAACCCATCTATTTCCCAATAGAAGCGGGGCTATCGAGGACGGGCAGGGCTTTATTGGGTGCACACAGTGTCCGTGACAAACAGCGTGACCTCCAGATGGATAAGACGGCACAGAAGGGGAAGGGTGTGAGGAGAGAGAGAGAGAGAGAAATAGAGTTCGAGATAGAGAGAGTTAGAGGGAGAGGGAGAGAGAGGGGCCGACAGGCCAACAGAAGGCCTGGGAAGGCAGAGTGAAAAGAAAGGGAGTTGATCAAATGTTGTTATGCTGGTGTGATTTCTTGTTTTTTTCCTTTGTACCCAGTTCTTCTGGGTATGGCTGCTCATCCTCAGAATGTGTCTTGTGCTGCCTGCACTGTGGGCATGTGAGGTCGGCTGAATGTAGAAGATTTCTTGATAAGCAGAAGGAGTTGAAAACAGCGCCCAAGCAGCTAGATATCAGAGTGCCATCCACCACTGACCTGGCCCTGCTCTTCTCAGGTTAGAGGAGTGTTTTTTCCCCATCTACTCATCAGTGCACATAGTGCATTGAGAAATCTAGTTGATCTTGAGCTTCACCGGTATCCTAACACACATTTGTGTGTGTGTGTGTGTGTGTGTGTCTTTGCACGTGTGTGTGTGTCTGCGTGCGTTCATGTGCACGCATATATTATAAGGAAACAAGACCATAATTTTGGTTAGATGTGGTTTTATACTCTTGGAAAGTCAAAACAACCTTCACAAGGCAAAAGGTGTACCACTAGTTTAATTGGGATTTACAAGGAGAAAGAAATAGAGATCAGTTCCTCCTCCATTCTCAGACGGCGGCAGACTTGTCTCAATTAATTTGCACAATGTGTGTAGTTTTTTACCTGGCTGACAAATTCCAGCAATTGCCATGGCCCCAGCCTGGCCCCTGCAATCAAATGTTTCAGGCTGGACAAAGGGAATGCAAGAGTAATTGTTCCATGTTTTGCAGATATTGCTTCAACATCTCTCTCTCTCTTTCTTTCTTTCTTTCTTTCTTTCTTTCTCTCTCTCTTTCTCTCTCTCAGCAGCTCTGAGGGGATTAGAAGATTTGAAGCGAGATCAGACACATGCTGTTTTTAAGTTTCGCTGCGAAACAAAAGAGCTTGAAATGTTATTAATTTGGAATCAAATGAGTGTTTCTGAGGCAGTTTCCCTCATTTTGATTAACATTCGTTAATGGATTATAAGACAAAGTAATATCATGGCATCAATTCATGAGGGGTATTTTGGCATAATCTTAATTAACTCATTGGTATGCTACTAAATCAACTCAAAGTATAAGTTGGTGTACATATTACTCATATATGTAGTTTCTGATTGTGTTAAAGTATATCTGTGGTAATAGTGTGTGTTTTCAGACTGATGAAGCAGTCTGATGGTCTTGGTCTCAGTCTTAGTTTTAGTGTAATGTGTTATGTTTACTGTTATGTAAGTTGTGTAGTTCCAGAGCAGATGTGCTGGAACAGCGTCTGTGGTCTGTGTGTGTGTGTGTGTGTGTGTGTGTGTGTGTATGTATGTGTGTGTGTGTGTGTGTGTGTGTGTGTGTGTGTGCGCGCGCGTGCGTATGTGGCGTTTTCCCCTATCTGTGGTCATTGTGTGCGCGGTAAAAGGTTGAGGTGGTATAAATAGCCTGGCAGGGCGGTGAGGGGTCGGAGATGACCTTTTCAAAGGCACACTGGAGCTCATCATCCTGTCAGTCCCCCCCCCCCCCCCCCACGGCAGCCGGACACGCCGCAGACCTTACTAGAATGCAGGCGGCCGCAGAGGTCACCGCAGGTCAACGTAGCACAAGCCTCTATGGGCGGAGGATAAAGGACAAGAGAACACCTCCTAGACGGAGAAACGGAGGGGTGGAAGGAGAGAGGGAGAGAGGATTAGATAGAGAGATGTGTAACAATGGAACGGAAGTGGACAAAAGGCCTAGCTGCGTTATGCCTGGCTGTGGGGGCAGCTGTTTGATCCACATGAACTTTGGGACACTTTCACTGCTGAAAGCACAGTTACTGATGGGGGTTTTTCAGAGCCATTTTGGAGGGATGAACCTGTGGCAAGGTTTGTCTTTTAAGGTTCATCTGAGTTCAGTTCATATCACCAGACAGGATACATGAATCAGGCATAGACTTCCTCCTCTCTCTTGCTCTCTCTCTCACTCGCTCTCTCTCTCTTTTTCTCTGTCTCTCTCTCTCCCTCTGTCTGTCTCCCCTGAGACATCTCTTCTAAGTTGCCTGGCTGTGGAATTGCCTCTGTACCCGTTCTGGTACAGATTGTCCGGATGCCACACCTACGTGTTTTCTTAATTCATTACCTTGAGTTTCTGCTTTTATTTACCTGGAGAGGGTCAGCCGGTTCCCGAGGTTCGGCGGCCAGAAGGAAACGGACTAGCTTGTTTGACTACATCTCCACTGTCTGTCATGCCATGCATCACGCATCACCCCCCGACTGTTTGTTATGTCTGAGGTGCCTATTCCCATTACAGCCGGACCAAAGCGCTGCCTTCAAAATCAAGACCTTGACTGTTAGGCTGGCTTTGGCGTTGGTCACTGTGCATGGTTGCCAAGCAACTGTACAGAGTGTGTGTGGATTGGCCGAGGGGTATTTTGTTTGTTTTATTAAGCGGACTTTTGTGTGTGTGGGTGTGTGTGTGTGAGTGAGTGAGTGAGTGAGTGAGTGAGTGAGTGAGTGTGTGTGTGTGTGTGCGCACTCGGGCATGCGTATGTTTGTTTTAATTTTTCCTTATTCAAGTTGTTGGTCTGGAGAGGTCTCTGGTCAGATGAATTTTAGTATTGTGCAGAGGCCCATTGGGATGTGATGGTTTGCTGCAGCTGCTCCATCTCTGATGTTGCGCTCTGTTATCGGCCATTGCCTGAGTTCCATTACCTGGTGCGCTACGGGGCCTGTTGGCAGCGATCAGTGTTTGATCGTGGCGGCTTGTTAATTTTGGATGGATTTTGAAAGACCCACTGAAAGAACCTCAGCCCGGTTTTCAAAGGAGCGTTTTGGGCGTGGGATGAGGAGTCACACCAGTAAGAGTGCAACACAGCCCCAGCTGAAGAGGCCATTCATCGGCGATGGGAAATTAGAGTGTCTGTGGTGCAGGTGCTTGATGCTTATGGTCATGCATTGTAGTGATGTTTATGGCAAGCATACAAACACACACACACACACACACCAGACCCACCTGTCCAACTGTGAGTGTTTCATTCTTTCACACAGATCCCAATCCCAATGTCCTCCCTGACCCCCAAGTTCTGCATCCTCTCCATGAATTAATCATGAAGTAGATTCATGACCGTTAAGTGGTGCAAGCCTCTGTGGCTGGAGGATAAAGAAATGAGGGTTCAGGACCCCTCCCCCCACCCCCCCCGATGATAGAGGGGCTGGAAGCAGAAAAGTATAGTTTGCTGATTGGTCACTATGGTAGAAGATGGAGGAGGGAACTGGCAGGACATTTACAGATTTTTTTTACCCCTGCTTTTGTGTGTGTGTGTGTGTGTGTGTGGGGGGTCCTGAACCCTCATTTCGGTCATGGGGGGGGGGAATGGCAGGTTCTGGCTCTAGTGATGGTTGTGGTGTTTGCTGGAGAGGTGGACAGGGAGGATGGGAGGGCTCAGCTGGAGTTGGGTTCGATGAGCGTTCACGCCGAAGCGCCACTCCAAGCTCCTGCGAGCTGCGAGGCTTGGTGCAGGGTGAGCCCCCAGCTCAACAACGCGGGACGGATCAATGGCGCTATTGTACGAGGAGAGGGATGCTGGGCTTCCTGATGGGCTTTTATCTCCACGTCGGCTTCTCTCCTAAAAGCAGAATCTGCTTCTATTTTATTTTTCTCCAACTCTGCTCCCGGGGAAAAAAATAGAAACGCACGAATCCGCTCATTCCCAGAGCGCTGTTACAAGACAGCAAGCGATTATGAGCTTCGCCACCATCATTTACGTATCTCGCTCGATCTCTCAGGCACAGAATGTACCCTGTAAAAGAAGAAAAAAAAAAAAGTAATTTGTACAAATGGCTTGATGTCCTTGCCAAGTTTTCCCCCTCTTAGAAAGCTTTTTTTTCCTTTTTTTCCCCCACCAAGTAGAAGAGTCCCATTGGCAAGAGCTGAAGATGTAAATAGACCTCATTGTGCTTTGTGAAACAGAGGCAAATGAAACAGTTCCTAAAACCACTCCGCTTGCTCATTGATTGTAAGCTTTTCTGGATGGGTAAGAGGCAATACGTCCAGCTCCAGCCCCTCCACTAAAGAAGCGATTCATTCTTTGAGGAGGAGTAGGAGAGGAGAAGGCCTGCTGGTGTGACTAACTTCCCCAAAAGTACCCCGCAGTCCACTGACCAGCGCCGGACGCAGTCGGACGCTGTGCTGTTGCCCAGGCCCGGGCTCGTCTGGGTGCAGGAATGGCCGCATCATGCTGGCGTGTTTTCCGGACGGTTTTGTCCACTGTTGTGCTTGGATTGCTGAAATTGGAAGGGGGGCCTGTGTGTGTGTGTATCAGGGGTGTTTGCAGGCAGTTGGTAACTGCCAGACTAAATAAGAGAGACTCTCAACCCTCGGCCCCTGGGGTGGGTTCACTGTGGAGAAATCCAGTCACTGTGTGCATACGAATATGATTTGTGTTATTATTACTTCACCAGAATCCAGTTTGTTGTGCATTATCCCAGGTGACCAGAACCGCTTTCTCCAAGATTTAAATTCATTTTATTTTAATGCAAGATAACATTGACATTTACAGGTAGCTTTGCAGGATATGCTCTTTGCCATTTTTTGTTGTTTATTCATCTTTGGACATGACATTGTCATTGTGTTGTATTTGTAGCTTGCATTCCATCATTGCTGTGCCACAGAAGTGTTCAGTGGAATGGAAATTGTAGCATATGTTACAAGTCTGTGATGGAGAAAGAGCAGTTCCTAGGGAAGCTCTCAACTCTGGCTCCCATTTGTTTGTGAGTGAAGGCACGCATACTGTACAGGCGCACACACACACACACAAACACACACTTAAACAAATAAACAAGTCCAGCTGGACCATCTAAATGGCCTCCGTGCAGCCTAATCTAGCACATGGGAAATAAACCCAAATGCATTCCCTTGCACTCCTGTCACTGTGGAGGCCAGGTGTTTGTCTGCGTATGTGTGTGTGTGCGTGCGTGTGTACTTATTTGTGTCAGCAGGTTCCTATTTTTGCATGAGAATGTTTTTATAGGTTTTTATCTGCTATATTTTTGCATTGATCATTCTCTCTTTCTTTCCCTCCCCCCTTCTCTCTCTCTCTCTATCTCTCTTTCTCTATCTCTCTCACTTTGTGAATGTGTGTATGTGTAAGGACAAGTTGGAGAATTATCTAGGACATTGAGTCTATTTGTGTCCATCTCCACACAGATGCATAGGAGCAAACAAGGGAAAGAGTCAATTAGTCTTGAATATGTTTCCATCTATGTTCTGCCTCCAAGCACCTCTCCAACTTAAAATCTCTCTCTCGCACGCACACACACACACACACACACATAATCGCACAGAGTAGCTTTATTAAGCCCCACCGTCCACCTAATGGTACTCATGTGAAAGGTCAGCTGACTATTAATGCGGCCTCCTGTGCTGACCCCCTGACCGACGGGGCCCTGCCGAGCACAGTGTGGGCTTTTGTCCACTCTGTCCCGCAGCTGCTGTCGTTTCACACCCCTCTCTGCACCACCCCGCACCTCACCGCTCCACTCCACCCCACCCCACCCAGACAGTCCTACACTACCTCAGCCTGCTCCGGCACTCTGATGAGGCATCACCAGCAGAGTTGTTCTAGAAAGTTCCAGAAGACCATCTTAAAAAAATGTTGACAAAGTCCCCCTCTGATTTTTTGTGATGTTTGTGTTTGTGGAGAAAGTGATTGATGTCTCCAGCGTGACAAAATAAGAGTTTATCAGTGAGCAACACTTTTCAGCATGACAAAGCTGAGGTTATCTTTGAGTCGTATGGCTGTAGTAGCTATTGCAGGTGGTATGTGTATGTGAACAAATTGATGGTGAACAAATTGATTTGCCAAGTGAAGGCTCCCATACTTCAGACACTTGCAGGCCTGTTTGTGCTGCCGGAAATTCTTTCTGTATGGTGTATGATGAGATTATAGGAGACTGACGGTGGTAGTGTTTACAGGCAAGCAGTAGCTAGGTAGCTACCTCACATACACACACACACACACACACATACTCATATGCACGCACAAGCACATGCACACACACAGACACACACTTGTTTGTTTACTCTGAAGAATCCACCTCAGCTGGGCATCAGCAGATCTAAGTCTGCCGTTGTGTCAACTCCTCTCTTCCCAAATCCTGGAGAATTTCACCCTCCCAAATCCGATTACGCCAAAAACCGCCTTCCCAGGGAGCCCTGCCAAGACAGGAGCTCAGTCTCCCTCTGCTACATGGAGTACTTAGAACCCCGGTTCCTCTGGGCCTTCTAGAGTTCTGCTTTTGTGTTTCTGTGGCAAAGTAAAGCACTCAGAAATAAGTTCCACTCATCCATGTGAGTCGTTCCCAGAGACTGAATTAGGACGAGAGAGAAGAATGTGCAGAAAGAGATGGAGAAAATCCCCCCCCCAAGCAAATTTTCCCATAATTCACAGAAGCGACTGCGAGATGTAGCGATAGCGAGAGAAGTGCGGTGCACACAGTGCAACTACAGTCGAAGAGGAGCCATTGAGAGAGAAAGAAAAAAAAAAAAACACACGAAAGAAGGGGGAAAAAAAAGATCTAGCATGTTGCCGATTTATCTGAAAGGGCCTCCCACACACTGAAAGATAAATTGGCCCAGGAAGTCATTAATCTCTGAGCATCTCTCATTTTTCTTTCGCCGACATGCCTGTGCGCTCTCCCAGTTGCCGCTAAATAGAGAGGGTATCAAACGTGCTCCGGTGTTTTGAAGTAGCGAGTCTTGGCGAGGTGCGAATAATTGATGATGTTTAGCGGTGTGCTGTTGTCTCTGGTGCGCGTCTGGAGAGTGCAGGGAAGAAGTGTTTCAGTGGCACTGTCGGAGGAGCTAAACGCATATTTCCTCACCTCCCACTTGGCCGTTAGTTTTGTTGTCATAAATAAACACATAAATAAATGATAACATTGTTCTTGTTAAAGGGATGTGTTAAGAGTTTTGTTTCAACTTGTGGTTTTCAGGCTCAGTGTGTTCATTGCTAATATGAGAACCTGTGAAATATTGCCAGGGTTGTTTATGCCATCTGAAGTGAATCTGTGGTTACTGCATGAATATTTACATGCGTTTTCTGCACTTCCTCTTTGCTCCAGAATTTCCAAAAACATCCCGACCACCAAAGACGTGGAGCCGCTGTTGGAGATCGATGGGGACATCCGGAGCTTTGAGGTCTTCCTGTCATCACGGACACCGGTCCTGACAGTGCGCGACGTGGAGATGTTCCTGCCCTGCACTGTCAACCTGGACCCCAAACTCCGGGAGATCATCGCAGGTCAGCCCAGGCAAATGGCATCACCGCAACACCTACCACATAGCTTAGCCATCACCATCACCACACCACACCCCTCCATATCCACTGACCTGTTTGCCCACTGACCTCCTTACAGTAGCTAGCTGAAGCAATTCCCATTCCCAACCACTAATGTTGTTAACTAGGTAGCAACTCTAGTTTTGGGAAACACACCCCTGAAAAAGATCTTATGGATGTGATAAAACACTGCAACTGTCCTGAAGTTAAGCTGCTACATGACTTAATCCTACACTCAGGCTGTCAAAATGGACTGAAGTGAATGCAGAGTCTTCTGCATCTTTTGTGTGTGTTTATTGTATTGTATAAACTCTTTTGTTCAAAGTGACTTACAAAATATAAAGCCATGGATAAAGTATATTGCTAATGGTAATAACAGCAAAAAAAAAAATTATGTGATTTTTTTTTTTCTGTCTCTGATACTTAAGAAAGATGTGTCTGATGTGTACCCTATGGGAATGTAAAAGCACCATCACATGTTCCCCTGACCACAATACATTCTCCCAACATTACTTTTTGGTCTGCAACCGCAACGCTTTAAAGATAATTAAGGCAAACAAGTCAGTGTTTCAGAATGAGACTTTTGGCAAATAGCTTTCATCATTTTTGACAGGGAATTTTCTGTGCATGGGAGAGATTTGTTCATGTTTCACAGAAGTGGCATCCTTTGGCCTTTGAGTTTGTGTTTCGGTTATGACAAATGGCTCAAAAATGTTCTGATGTCTTTGGCTGCAGTTAGGTATGCGTGGGAGGATCTGAGTGGCTTTAATAGCCATGGCCAAGATATGATCAAACTTCAGAGATGAAATGTCCCTCTTCTTTTTCTTCTCCCCTTTTCTCCACTCTTTCTCTGTCTGTTTTTTTCTGTCTGTCTCTCTGTCTCTCTTGGTCTGTCTGATCCCAGACGTTCGTGATGCCAGAGAGCAGATGCCCATCGGAGGACTGGGCTATCCCACGCTGCCTCTGCAGGAGGGTTCGGCTCGTGGCGGGGCGTCAGTCTTTGGGCACCACACCGCCTGCTCCCCTGGCAGCTCCATGGCCGGGCCCTTCCCCCCCGGTGGGCCCCTGCCCCCTCAACCCCACAGCAGCTACTACAGTGGCCTCACTGGTCCACAGCATCCTTTCTACAACAGGGTGAGTGTCTCACAGGCTTACAGACACACACACATACACAATACAGACTCGCATACACACACACACAAAACAGAGACCCACACAATACAACAGTGCAGAGACATGGAGGCACACAGAGACACACACACAGATAGACCAGAGTGCATCTGTGCCGTCACAGACATACAAATGACTTTTGACACGCTACATTTGATAGGGTGATGCTCAGCACTGACACACACACCAGGATGAGATGCATAAACTGTGATAAATTAAGACTCTAAGAATAGGACCATTTGCATCACCAAGTTCCATCATACACACACACTCACACACCCTCGGAACCACACTATAAACACTCTCACACAAACACACGCTCTACAGACTCTGTCTCTTGATAGCTAACCATAAACACAACACACACTGCAGACACCCACCCACCCACACACACATACTGCACACACACACACACACACACACACACACACTCCCATAGCAGGGCGAGTCCTCCCTCTGCCAGCTCCTCCAGCCTGCTGCTGCTGCAGCGGCGGCTGGCCGCCTAAACTCAGAGTCTGTGCTCCCAGAAGGCCACAGGGGAGCAGAGCCCTCCCCAAAGCTAGCAGATGGAGAGCTGAAGTTCACCTCGGACACGTAGCCAGACTGACAGGAGGAGGCCCTTGTTTATTTATTTATTTACTTATTTCAACTTTTCTTCCTCTCACCTGACAGACACACAGCTGAAACAACTTGCCTGGTTTTAAGCCCAGTTGACCAAGGTAGTTGTAGGAGTGTTCAAATATTTGCCTGAATGCATATCCTCTAAAATGATCCCCCATTCACATGAGGCTTTGGTTGGATATTTTGAGTTTTTATTCAGGTGGAACTGCAAATAGGGTGTGGGAGTCGGCTGCTGGCTGTCTTTTCAGAGGGGCTGTCCAGTAGATGGTAGTTGCTATGGGCCACATCCTGAAAACATTTTAAAACCCATTTATTTACACACCAACCCATTATAAACATTATGATTTGTTATTTTTGATTTTGATGGTGTGGCTTGGTTTCAGTCAGTGGAAAATCCATTCATTTTGTTCCGTTTGTATGATTTTGCCTTAATTTAACTTGTGTGTGTGTGTGTTTGTTTGTGTTGATCATTTACCATTTACATTTACTCCTCAGTGACCGGCCAGCATCTTTTTCTCTCTATCTCACACACACTTCTCTCCCTCTCTCTCTTTATTTTTTATTTCTCTCTCTCTCTCTCTCTATCTCTCTCACTCTCCCTCTCCCCCTATCACTGACCCCTGTCTTCTTGGCCCCCCTTCAGCCATATTTCCCCCACCATGTCTATCACCTGCCGAGGCATTACTCTACCATTACCCATCATGCCCCTCCATCCCGTCCGCCCACTAAGCCTGGCTTTCACAAGGACCCCAACAGACTTGTAAGTATCCAGCCCAACCAGATCAGTCAGCCAGTGTCTTTGATCCCAACTCAAGACCAATACAGACTATTAAACCTGCCTGCAATTACTTTTAACCTTTGATTTATATAATTACATGGAACCGAATTGGTCTTTTAAATTTGTCTTAATGTGTTCTGTTTGTTATTTTTTGGCACCTGAAATGTTTGACATAGTAGAGTTTTATTCATGATTTGAAATAACATGTATAGAGAAATACTTCCTGAGAACTCTGGTTCCAGTTTGGTTCCATCCATACTAGTCACGTGTGTTAGTGAGTGAGGACACTTGCTGAGTGTCTCAACATTACGCATCCATAGATCTGCTGTAGAGAAACAACGGCAGCCAGCATTTCCATTTTCCATCTGGCTTCTCTGTGTGTGTGTTTGTATAAATGAGAGTGTGTATGTGTGTGTGTGTGTACTGTATGTGTGTGTGTAGTAGTAGAACTAGCAGTAGAGTGTGTGTGTGTGTGTGTGTGTGTTTGTAAAATGGTGTGTGTGTGTGTGTGTGTGTGTGTGTGTGTGTGTGTGTGTGTGTGTGTGTGTGTGTGTGTATGTTTTAGTATTAATAGTAGTAGAAGACTGTGTGTTTGTGTGTGTGTGTGTGTGTAAAATGGTGTGCTTGTACGTGTTTCCCCTTCTCCCTGTTTTTGTCTCTTCCTCTCATCTCTTCATCTGATTTCCTCATCTCCCTATCTGGCCCCTCCCCTCCCCACTAACCTCGCCCAATCATGTGCCCCTATCAGGATGCTATCAAAGAAGATGCTCAGGAGGCCGCCCCACCCCCCTCTCCCATGGTAACACCAGGAGTGTGTATATGTGTGTGCGTGCGTGTGTGTGTGCGCGCACATCTCATCAGCTATGCAGCAGCCACTACCACAAATACACACGCACACACACTCTTCCGTTCATAAACACACCTTTTGCATGACTAAGATGGAGTCGTCTGAGTAGGAAACCTGGTTGGGTCAGTGTGTGTGTGTTTGTATGGCGATAACACTATGCTGTTTAGCATCAGGGCTGGATTATTTGCCATGGGAGACATGGGGGACATGTTGGGTGTGTTATCAACTCCCAGGGTCTGTGCATGTTCTGGGCCGCTGAAAGTTTGAAGCGCTTTTGGAGTGACACAGTGGGCTAAGTTATCCTTTCCTATACACTCACAGCATTCTTACTGAATTACATTGAACAGAGCAGGGCTTTTAGATATTGTATAGCTATGTGTCTGGATGGCAAGATGATGTATGCATGCCTTTGTCATGTGTGTATATGTGTGTGAGTGTGTGTGTGAGTGAGTGACTGCATGTTTGCCGTGTGTGTGTGTTTGTTTGTGTGTGTGTGAGAGCGACTGCATGTGGGCTGTATGTGTGTTTGCGTGTGTGTGTTTTGCCTGAGGCTGTACATGCTGATTTGTGTGTGTCTCAGTGTGTGTGTGAGTGTGTGAGAGAGAGGTGCTGGAGAGCCCTGAAGACAGCAGAAAGGGAACAGAGACCAGATGTGGGGTGATAAAGACAGTGACGCTGGAATGTGTTCCTCTCTGACTATCTGACACCGGTACAACCAGCTGGCGTCATGCACTCTGGGAACACACTGCCCGCTCTCATCCCATCAACGCAACCCCAGACTCCCCTCTCCTCTTGTCGTCTTTTCTCCTCTCATCTACTCTCCCCTCCCTCTTCTCTTCTCTCCTGTCCTCTCTACTCCTTTCGTCCTCCCTCCTGTCCTCTGTCCTCTCCTCTGCTATTGTCTCTCTGTCTTTCCGGTCTTCTATTCTCCTATCTTCTCTCATTCTCTCTTCCTTCTACCTTTTATTGCTGTTGTCTCCTGTTTTTCTTTCCTCTCCTTTCCCAAACCTGAGCCCTCAGGTCTTCACCCACCCATAGTAACCACAGCAACCCCAACCACAAAAGTAAGAGGAAGAAATTGCTCATTTACCCCCATCTAACTCTTTCTTCCTGCGTTTCTATTTTTCTATTTCCTTGCTTCTTTCTTTCTTCCATTCTTTCGTTCTTTGTGTCTCTCCTTCTTTATTTCCCCATCTTTCACAGTTCCTCTCTCATTGAGAGCTCTTCTCTCATTTCCTGTCCTGACCCTCAATAGCCCCTTCTGTCCCTGCTCTCTCTCTCTCTCTCGCTCTCTCTCTCTCTCTCTCTCTCTCTCTCCCCTCCTTTTCTGTCTCTCTCTATCTGTTCTGCTCTGTTGTCCTCTGGGCACTGTGGTGTAATTGGCTGCTGATAGTGGAGGCTGGCTTCCTCTGTCCGAGGGATTACCATCAGCAGCAGGGCCATGTGCACAATGCAGCGCGCCGGCCTTATCTCCACCCAGAGACGCCTCTTCCTCCCTCACGTGCCTCTGTTTCCTCTCTTCCTTCTTTCACTCTTTTTTTTCCTTCCACTCTCTGTCCCCCTTTCTCTCACCCTAAACCCTTTCTAGCATTCTCACACTCTCCTCAGCTGATTCTCTCTCTCTCTCTCTCTCTCTTTCTGCTTTCTGTTGCTCTCTCAGTAATTACTGTCTTATCACAGGCAATGCTTTCTCACCCGCCTGTCTGGGTGGGGTCTCATGATAGAACTTCTGCATTGCTCTTCTTTGCCTGTCCTTGCTCTGGAGGGGTTTAAAAAAAACCCTCTCCCCCTGTCACCTCTCTTAACAGACTCATGCGCTGGCTCTGTCTCTCCAAGGGTCGCCTGCTGAGATTATGAATCTCGAGCTTTGCTTAAGAGTGTGTAGTTTTAAGTCAGATGATTTGAAGTGCCATGAACTCAGATGACTTAAAAATAAATAAATAAATAAATAAGGGAGTCATTTCAGCAGACTCAGCAGACGGAGCCTGCGGTCTGATTCGAAGGAGCCTAACCAGGTGGATGGAACTCCAGGTGCCTCCGTGATTGACTGCGGTGGATCGGATGTTTTATGTTAATGTATCGCTCCCTCCTTCGCCTGCTGTCTGTTTGAGCACAATGGGTTTAGCAGGTGGCCTAATGTTCTCCCTCTGTCTGTTAACCCCACCCCCCACCCCACCCCGACTGCCTGCTCCCCTTCCACCCCACTCTTTCTTTCTGTCTCTCTCCCTCTGTCATCCAAACAGTTAAAGACACAGACGTCCAAAGCCAAACAGGTACTGATCTCTCTGGATCGTGATAAAGCTTCTGCTTTAGCGCTGTAGCCAACCAGCTGCACTTTAGCTTTCATGCCCTTTTTTTGTTTTGTTTTGTTTTTTAGTCCTCACTCACTTACTCATCCACTCAATAACTCAATCAGCATGCAGCTTAGAAACCAGCACTGGCTATCACTTAGCTTAAGCCTGCACTGCCTATATCTATTTTACCTTTTGATTTGTTTGCAAGTCCCCTCAGTAGACACCGTGTCTAGAATGTTGCGCTCTCTCATGACCCCTTCCATTCATTTCTCTTTTTGGGCTGTTCTGCTACTGACACTGACTTTGTGTTTGCGTCTGTAATGTATGGCTTGTTTATGTCTCCATCTTCTGCATGTCTTTTTATTTAATTGATAGACAGTATATTGTACAGCGTTTGATGCTGCCCCTTGCACTTCTGATACACAAATCATTGAGAGCTGACCAGTGTGTACGCTTTACTGTTTACCAACTGGAGATGACAGAACGCGTCACCATGCAGCATATTCCCTGTCTCCAAATGAAGTAGATATAGAGGGGCAGCAGACTGCGATGAGATGCTAGCGTCAGCGCTGTGGCTAAGTAACGTGCCACACCAGGCCTCCTCTGGATGGGTTGTGCAGAGCGGAGCTCGAGTCTGGTGCAGTATTACCCTCACAGCCACACGTCCCCTCAAATATGAATCATCCCAGCTGCGGCCATTTTTATTGGCAAATGAATAGGGTGATTAAATCGCCCGGTCTCTCAAATGAGAATACTGGGTGTGAGTCATTAAGCTGCTATTGCAGAGGCCTTGAACCAGCCTCCTCCATCCCCCTACACGCACACACACACATACACACCACATACATCACACACTAGATGTAACTCACACACATGCATACACAGACGCACACACACAGTCACCCACCAAATGCCCCCCACCCCCCAGCTCTTGATGGAGAATCAGTTGGAAGCCATTATATTGCAGAGATCTGGAATATGGGTCATAACACTCCCCATTCCCTCCCGTAAATCTGTGGAGCGTGTGGCGTCTGGCTCTGAGTGTTCCTGAGGATGCCAGGTCCCTTTGTCCTGCTGGTCATGCAACACACTCAAGGGCTTTGTGGCCACAAGAAACCCTGCCAGTCACAAGCATTGACATCTAGTTTGATGTCTTTACAACAAATACTATAAATTGACACATTAAATGTTGTCTGTGCTCTCCTACAGGGCATCTTAACCAATAAAAGCAGGACTTTTTTCTTTTGGAAGAGGTGTGCTTCCAATAATATTATCTTTCCTTTTTGAGGGCCAACTTTTTTCCCTGAAAAAGCCAGACACTTTCCTGTTGGTCCTGATAGAGAGCATCCTGTTCAGGTCCTGAGGAACATGCCGGTCGTGCTCTTCCTCCTTATCAGGCTAGTAGCCTCAGGGAAGCCAAGCCCTGAGGAATGAGTGCTTCGCTGCACAGGAGAGAGAGAGAGAGAATGAGAGAGAGCGAGTTAGTGGCGATTACCACTTGATTATCAGCCTCATATAGAGGAGGAGAGAGGTGGAAGAATGAAAAAAAGAAATAAGTAAAGATAAAGATGGATACAGGGGAGAAAAGAGAGCAGTAGAGGGAGAGAACTATAGACTGGACGACCACTGACTCTCTTCCCACCTCTCTTTCTATAACCTTCATGTGGTCTGCTGCTACACACACACACACACTGCAGACCAGGTGCTGTGGTCAGACGAGTGCCTGCCGCAGCGTGAGGCTCCCCAGCCCAGCATGAGCCCTCCAAGCTCACTGCCAGCAGAAGCAGCAGCAGCAGCGAGCAAGCAAGCAACACCACCTGTATGGAGTGGCTATTTTTGTAAACGTGTGTGTGTGTATGAGAGAGAGAGAGAGAGTGTGTGTGGCCCACGCCTGTCTGAAAGCACTGACAGACAGACTCCACTCTTTAAACGTTCGTTTAAACACCAATGATGATAACACTTAAACAGTTATCCCCCCACACACACACACACACCTCACCCGCAATAGGCCTAACATAGTTGTGTTGTTTATATGAGCCCACACTCAGATGCGAATCTCCTTATTTTTAGCCATGCGAACGCAGGCCTTCTGTCTGTCAGTCCTGTTCGGATTCTAGGCCTCCCCCATTTCCTCCCAGGTGCCTGCTCTTGATAAACAACCACCATTTTACAGGGTTTTATTTTGGGCGTTTTGAGCTCTCTGCACTTGGGCTTTTTTATCTTCTTGCTTGGTTAAAAAATGACTGCATCTTTTCTGTTTAGCCCAGCCTAGCTTTTTCCTATATATTTCTGCCTTCCATGAATACATGAACACATGTGTATATGAAGAGAATATGCACTGTGTTTCAATGAAAGAGGGAAGCGGTTCTCTAATGACTGCTTTGTGTGTGAACAGGCTCCTGTTGGAGGCATGGCCGCTGCTCCCTGGGCACCTCTGACGTCCATGAACACAGACGCCGTGTGCGACCGCGTCAAACAGATTGACGGCCTGGACACCAGCATGCTGGAGCAGTACACCACCACCATCAAAAAGGTGAGGATGGTCTCAGAAATCTACAAATATAGTTGAGCAGACATTTTACAAAAAGGGTTGCGTTATGAAAACCTCAAAATAAGACCTGATGGTCAAATGGCTTAACACGGCATTGAAGAAATGGATTTAAAAACATTTCCTCAAGCATTTTCTTCAGTGCTTATCTGAATAATTTTGATTAGATATAAAAATACACACTCCGCTTGTGTGGGGTTTTTCTAGATCGGTTTAAGGTTAGAATGCAGTTTGTTAGATTGTAGCAGTAAATGCTGAAAAAGGCAAGGTTTTGTGTTTGAAGCACAAGAAGCCCTTGTAAGGGATGAGTCAGTAAGTCTGTTTTCCCTTTCCCTCTCCTTTAGGCCAATGTGAATGGAAGAGTGCTGTCTCAGTGCAACCTGGATGAACTGAAGAAGGAAATGAACATGAACTTTGGGGACTGGCAGCTCTTCAGAGCGATGGTGAGGCTCTCCTAATACCATTTGAAAGCGTCTTTGATGACTTCTGTCATGCGGCCACTCCCTCCGAAATAAATACATCATTACCTCTTTCGGCGTTTTGTTTGTGCTATTGGTGGGAGAATTGGAAGATTTTGTTTTTTTTTCTGTTTTTTTTTTTTTATTTTGGTTTAATTCGCCCCAAATCTCTCTGCTGATATCTCCCAAAGTTTTCCGTAATCCTGTGTCAGAGCCGCGGCCCGGCTCGGGGCCTTTCTGAAATCAGCAACACATGTAGCCGTGTTGATCAGGTTTCCATTGGTGCTCGCACAAAACTCATGTTGTGTAGCCAGCAAAGCAGGCGGCCATCTGGACCAAGATGGTGGATGTCTGGATGAAGGAGGGTTATTGTCAGTGCGGACTCTACACTTCAGCCAAACATCTGAATAGCTCCGCATTTTTTTTTTTATGAGAAGTAGCTTTTTTTCTGCCCCTTTCACTAAAAAAAAACAAAAAAAAACGCATCCATCTGGTTTGAGGATGAGGACTAATCGAGCAAGACTGGTGTATGTGTGGCCTTTGTGACTCCATGGCAGTCAGTCATCATGGGTGCAGGCGGTTTGAGGGAAAACAAGCTTTATTTGTGTCATGTGCGGTTCCTTTCAAAAAGCATCCGATTGCTTTTGTGTCTTGCAGTGTTTGTTTCGGTGTCATTATTTATGTGAGATGCATTTGTGTATGATGCAACTGTCAGTTGTAAACACAGTACAGTATAAACATAGCCTTTAATTGTGTGCCTGTTCTATGACTATTATATTGCTGTTACGTTGCTGCTCTTACAAGCAAAATCAGGTTTGTTAGTGCGAATATCAGATAAGGTAGTTTATATAGTTATGTTATGAAGTATTTCATATAGCCTCATAATAGATAAAGTGTATAACATTTTGTCAGATAAAGTAGAGTATCTAATGCAATGCTCTGTTTTTGCTTCCTTTTAAGGTTGTTGAGCAGCGGCAGGCAGAAACCCAGCCTCTGCCCGACGACTCCCGCACAGGCAGCGAGCTGGGCAGCAGCGTGGGGGGTCCTGCCGAGACCAGCAGGCGCTCTGGAGGGCCACTCGACGCTGCTGCGCTGCCCTCCGACAACGCCATGCGCTACAGCCTCAACCTGAGCTTTGAGGAGCTCAGTAACGTGGGCCTGGAGGAGCCCCAGAGGCACAGCAACTCTCACTGGACGGTAGGGTGCACATACACACACAGACATAAACATACACACACACACATGCATATTGTACATACATACACACACAAACTCACACACATACATGCATGCACGCACACACACACATGCATGCACATACACACACATACACATACACACACAAACCCATGTGCCTATTCATACCTGCACAATTAAAATTTATTTACTTTCACATTCACTACTTATTCAGAGATCAGTATGTTAAGATCTATATATGCATCTGTGGGAAAAAAAAAACAAATTGACTCACATCCACAATTTCAACAGACATTTGCACTGTCATTCTCTCACTTCTACATAGAAACACACACCCCTGTGCAGAATTCTACCCATGCACATTTAGACACTCTGTGTGTGTGTTTGTGTGAGTGAGTGTGTGTGTGTGTGTGTGTGTGTGTGTGTGTGTGTGCGTGCATGCGCACTCACACATGTGACCGACTGCTGCCGAGAGAGAACTCGCACTTCCTGTGCAAGTAGCGAGTATATACTGCTCACTGGTCGAGCTTCTGTATTTTCACTGGCCTCAGCAGAGCAGAAAATAGCCTGTGGGTTCTGAGTGAGAAACTGACCTCCCCGCATGAAGGAAGTGAGGCGCTGGGTTGGGCAGAGAGCCGCGTGGAGAGA
Organism: Tenualosa thibaudeaui; assembly: GCA_027481765.1. NCBI lineage: Eukaryota > Metazoa > Chordata > Actinopteri > Clupeiformes > Clupeidae > Tenualosa > Tenualosa thibaudeaui. The sequence continues at coordinate 12,818,430 of JAIFZK010000013.1, forward strand.
GAGGCCCATGACTGTCAGAAGACCCCCCACTCACACTCACACACACACACACACATGCACATTTTCTCTACTCGACTGTTTTTTTGCCCACTCTGCTCACACTTTCTGTCATAACACCACCTCACCAACTCACTTGTGTGAAGTCACATATATGGCATACGTTATATGCACACGCAGACACGCACACACATACAAACACATACAGCATGTATGCCTGTGTGCACACACACATGCTTATATAACCTTCATACACACTTTTGCCCAGAGTGTAATGACCAAATGTTAATTCTGCAATGATAGGACTTGATACGATGCCAAATCAATTTACATCCAAAGATTTCTTATGTGTGTGTGGTTGTGGTTCCTGCCCTGGCTGTTTTCATAGTCACAGGCCCCGAATCACAGGACTCCCAGCATGACGAGCCTTAACTCTCAGGAATCCTCCAACGACATCTGCAAGCTGACCGACAAGCAGCAGGCCGAGTACCACAACGCCTATCAGGAGTACATCGCTCAGATGGCCCAGCTGGAGGGCCTGGGTGCTGGTATGGAGCGGCCAGGCCCGTACCTCTCGAGTGGACCGGACGAGAAGACCAAGGAGGGCGAGACAGACGGCCGAAAATCTTTCCCCAAAGGTCGCTCCAAAGTGACAGATGCCAGCGACGGTGATGCCCAGCTGGACCCCATCACGGAGGAGGACGAGAAGCCTGAACCCGGTTCCGCTGCCCGGGCCCTCCTGAACCGCAAAACCAAAGGCCCGGGTCCGCGCTACCACAAGGTACCCAGCGACGAGGACGAGTCCGGGGCCGAGGAGTCTGACAGCACGCCGCTGCTTAGTGAGGAGAGGAACCGTAGACAGGTCGAGGAGGCTGAGGTGGCTGGGCTGCCCGAGAGCACTCACCTGCTGCCCAAGGGGAAAGTCTACCTGTCCGACATGCTCCTGGACAAGAAGGAGTCGTCCGACTCGGGCCTGCGCTCCAGCGGAAGCTCCTCCAACCACTCGCTCCAGGATGCCGACTCCGAGCCCGAGAGGGCCGAGCCCACACGCGAGCCAGAGGTTTCTGAGCGGACCAACCTGATCGAGCTGCTGGAGCCAGAAGGCCTGCTGAGAAAGCGCGTTGGTGGCCTGCCCAGGAACCTGAGCGGCCTGCAGGACCCAGCGCTCATGCGCATGTCCATCTGCTCGGAAGCTCCATCAGAGGGCAGCGCTCTGGCCAGCAGCCCAGAGGAGAACTGGCCCGCCTCGGCCGTCACCAACCTCAACCGCTCGGCCAGCAACAGCTCCCTCAACAACAACAACAGTGCCAACACACAACACGCCCTGCGCGAAACCAACACCAACACTACAGCCATTGACAGCGACAGCACGCCTATCATCATCAGCCCTGGCTCCACCAACACCACAACCTCTGTCACCACCACTGCCATGCTGCACAACGAGAACCTGAGGGCCATCCAGCGCAAGAGGGGCCCTGTCAGTGAGAGCCACCCTGAGGAGGAGCGCGAGAGTGTGCTGTGAGATGGCTGAAAGAGCCTGCTAACCGCACACATTTCCATCTTAGATTGGCAACGACTGTGTGCAACAGTGTGTTTGAAATAAAACCTAAATAGCCTGATCAACATTTGTCTTTGACTGTCCTTGGAAATTTTTTAAAAAAAATTTAATTATTAGGCTTTCTATGAAGATACATGGTACTATATAGGTACTATGAAGATACTTGGTAGAGGAAGTTAAGTCATCTATGGATTGAATTTAATATGGTGCGGATTTACATTAGTCTCATGGAGGACAGTATAACCTATCTAATAGCCTTGAGATGGTCATCAATTGTAAGTATCAAATGATAAAACTCCTGTTTGGAAATAAAATGTTTTGCTGTTACTTGGGGTTTTGTGCTGTGTTGTGAACTGTTATGGTATGATGCTTCAATGTGACATTTGTGAGTGTTGGCAGTTTAATGTGTCAGTTCAGATGTGCAAGATTTCAAACAATACATGTGATTCCCTAGTTTACCTGTTTTACAAAATCCCACTAACCTCCCCTCAGCTACTCTTCAAAAACTCTCTAGTTTGAAAGTCAGCTGTATTATCTTAAAGAAACTGTTGTTGAATTTGTATGCTGTTCAAATTGATTGTTGCCGTATTGGTGTAATGTGCTGGTTGAAAAATCTCGAAATGCTGTGAGACTCCTATGTAGGTCTGAATAAATCTTCAGATGTAGCAAGACAAATTGATGTGAGAGAAGTAGATATGTGGTCGCTGTCATATAGCGTGGCAGTGAGTTGCAATCTTGCATGCACTGTTGGTGTGGTTTGGTAGACACTCCCACATTTTGTCTTTGTCTCTACATGAATTAAATGAAATGGATACAAAAACAAAATCATTGTCGTTATTTGAAATGGGTTCTTTCTGTACAAAAAATACTTGTCCATGCGCATTACATTGGCATTAATATGGGATAGGAAATTTAGTCGTCACACTTTGGCCACTGTTGGTTGGTACTTGGGGCCTAGGTCAGCACCAGTAGGTGGCAGACTTCTCCAAAATATTGGCTCATTTTAAATGAGCGGAAGAAAGCGCTTTGCGTGGCTGTACACTTGAGGTATGAAATGGTAATGCCCCACGACGAGAAAGTAACAAAATGACTGGCATGGTTATCGGCTTGTCACTCAGCACACAATCAAGCTGTAAAAAGTTAACATATTCATACACTTAATAGGCGAGCATGGACTCTTACAAAAGTCGTTTATTTTACTGATAAAGCATAAACATTTCGTCTTGACATGAACATGAAAACAACCGTGATAGACATTTTAAACACCATTTAGGATGGACACAAAACTTCTAATAATAAATGCTCTTTCATTTGACAAACTGCTCTGTTGATTTATGGATTCTGGGTAGAGGTGTTTGTGCGTGGTTACTACAAGGTGGCCTTGTTTAATGATCACACCGACGCAGACAGCCATATGAAATTGTTTTGATGCGTCAGGGAAAGTGAATTAACTGCCTGAAGCCAATTGTGTTCTTCACGCATACGCACAATGATTGATGGGGTTTTAACTCTCGGTCAAAGTTAACATATTTCAGCTGTCAAGAAGTCGAGACCACTTTCACCATTAACAAGTGCGTGTGTCGCGTATTTCCCAATTTTGTAGTTAACCACGTTTTGGATTGGGACACTACCTTGAGGAAAGAATAAACCAACTGTGAGCTAAACTGAGAGGGCACACCTGTTAAACTACTTAGCCAACATTGCCACAGGTGAGAGGTTCGTGACCCAGTCTCCTCTTCCCATCAATGAGGGATGGCGACATTGCAAGATCAAGCGTGTGGTGTAGGGTCAGCCTTCAACATTACTGGTACAGATAAAACTTAACTGTATTCGATCAAAATTTAGCAATGCGTAACCATTGTTGGGAAAATGGTTCTGATTAGGCGATCACCTAAAATGGTCGTTCTGCGTCCAAGTTCAGACCACTAGCTTGCAATAAGATCAGGTCATTGATGGATACAGAAGATTCTGCATACCACAGACCACATGATATTTCTCATCGCTGTAATAAGGGTCAAGCTGAACCTGTCTGTCCACTAATGTACAGTCTACAGTAGAGGCAGGTGGTCAAATAAAGCATTTGATTTATTTTGTATAAAAAGGTACAATTTACAGTATTACTTTTATAAAAAGTTTCAGCATAATTAAGTACAGCTTTACACTTTTGCAGAAATTTGTAATTTCCACAACTATACAAGATAAAACTCCGTTAGAGTTTACAACGTTTCACTCGTCCATGTCATGTACATCATCCAGTCCTCCAATGTGCCAAAATTACAATGATCTGACAAAACATAGCCTACTAAACTTTTTACAGCGACGAACCGTGTTGTCCCCTATTCACGCTCCACCTTAGCAGAAAAAAAGTGAAGACTTCACAAAAGAAAAATGGAATCCTTATGACAATATTCTTCTTTCATTCTCCTCCCAGTGTTGGGAATATAGTGCTTCTTCCATTTGAAGAAAGGACCTAACGAGTCTAACGATAAATAATAAGTGTCCGAAATAATAAACACGATCACATAAGATTGTCCTTTTATGCAAAAAGTCTTTTGAATCAATTAAAGATTAAATCCAGACCGAGAACAAAAATGGAGGGGAAAAGTCCGTTCCCAGGTCCTGTGTTTTTTTCCCGTCCTAACCAAACACCTGCAAAAGATTGAGAAAGAGAGGCGCGTTGAGAAAATGCAAACAGGGCAGAGATCCGGACAGACTGGCGCCAGAGAGGAAGCCACAGTTTGAACATTTAACCAAACACTCCAATACTGAGAAAACCCTGGAGTCCAGATGGACACAGTCTCACAAGTTGCACTATAGGCTACAGTCCGAGAGGCCCGAGATGCGGTTTTTGGGATCTGGCGCTTGAATCTTTGGAACAGTATGCCAATCATGCCAATGTTTGAGATGTCTATGGATGGGATCATCCGTAGGTTTCCTGTAATTCATATTTCACAGATGGTGACGATTATTCCTCAACACTGCGTTACTGGTTGTGGTAAGTTCGCACCAGTTCTCATACTTTGAGATCCAAACAGACATTCAGAATTTGCATAAGCAAAATGTGCTGCAGGCCTGTAAATAAAAATAGCATACTGTGCAATTGCTGTAAAGTCGTAATCCATATTGAATATGCGATACGCACAGCCTAGGTTAAGTTAACTTAATAAAACGCATCCCAGGGTACAATTTCTTCCCTGTAACATTAGCCTTTAACGTGCAGAGAAATCATTCAAGGGGTCACATTCAATTATTAAAATAAAAAGGCCAGGCCGCTGTATGCCAGTGCACAATGAAACGGATAGACGAAGAAGGAATATTTACCATTTTAACGGTAGAGCGTCTTCTGGTCTTCTGTGGTCAAGTCTGATGGAAACTCCGGGGACTGTTGGATGAAAACATTCATTACCGTTATTTGTTAGGTTATCAACAAAACGCTTCAAGCTGTCTATGAAATCTAGCCTATATCGGCCGTTCAATTAACAGTAGCTCGCACAATTTGTCCAACCTATCTGTTAACATATGCCGTCACTGCGCAAGCTTTACACGGTTTTGTTTTGAACGAATGAAAAAGACAACCCGGTCCCCTTCAATCCCCGCGCCTTGCTCAGCAACCGATTAATATTTGTCCTAAATGGATTCCATACCTGTAATGATAAGATGCTTATGTCTGTGTTCAGAGTTGTCAAGGGGGTTCTGGATGTTGGCTGCCCTGTTCGCGGGTGATGGAGGCTGGTTAATGCAGAATTAGAGTCGAGGGCAATCTGCAGATCCAGAATGTAATCGATGACATGCTGCAGGATTTCCATCTTGCTAACGTTCTTGTTCTGAGGGATGCTGGGCACCAGCTCCTTCAGTTTTAAATAACAGTCGTTCATGTTGTAAAGCAGACTCAGAGGATCATCCACGGGGGTCTTGCTTCGGGAGATTCCGAGACTGTGTTCTGTCAAATTGCCGCTGTTTTTTCTGAAAGATCTCACCGGGCTTATTGCTTTCATATTGAACTCGCACGATTCAGTCGTTGATTGCGTCGAGAATTATCGTTCTGTAGCCGTCCTACTTCTCCTACCGATGGTTGTCGAAGCAAACGCACTGGCTTAACAAGCTGTCATTGCTGTATATATAGCCACCGATGTGGGTTTGTTACGCAGCGGTTTTGAGTCTGGTGATTGGCGCTAACGCTCACGTCAATCATCGTTCCTCGCGCCACAGCATAGGTCCGTCCACGGAGAGTTCAAGTCCCTCCCCGGCCTTCCGCGTTTTTAACCAGTGAAAACGCATGTGTGAGGTGGTGCTGAAAGCCTTCAGCTTCCGTGGGTAATTTCACAAATTGAGCATTATACCTGTTTCTGATGAAAAGAATTAATGATTCGCAAAAGAAGATTATCACAGAACCATACGCTCCTGTGTCAGAAAATGAGGCACGGCCCCAACCGACTAATTAAACAAGCCCATTGGCAGACATGTATGTCTTTTTTTACACTATTTAAATGTAGGCTACCTCTCCGGACGTGCTGAGAGGGTCTGCAAAGGGCAAAAACATGAATTTGACGGGAACTTGTTAGTTGTTCTATGTCTATATACAGCTAGATTTATTTGGATTTCTCTCTTTTAATTGGGTGCGTATTAATCTTGACCAGGTTCTAACCTTCAAATGCATTCACCATGACTAGTCAGGTGTGAGCTATTGTAGTGCACCGCTGCAATAGTCCTTAATGTCAAACGTCTCTCAGCTGCATCAGTGGGGGTTTGGGGCAGGGTGTCTTTGTCGAATCGTGACCCAGGGCACGAGCGGCTGGAGGGACCGTATTATTTTGCACATTGGACTACTGGACTGTTGAGGGGCAGTGCTTGATGCATGTGGTGTTTGACATGTGGAGAACGTTACTGATTTTCAGCAACACAAGCCAAAGGCAACTTCTGGAATTTGGCTAGTAACAGTGGAGAAAGTGTGGAGAAGGTTACAGCTGGATCAATTGCAATCATTAAACAACTCATGAATTTCAGTCGAAATATGTCTGCATCAACTATGCTATTACATTCCTATGATAAGAGTTTTTTTCCAAGTAGCCGTATGATTATCCGTGACCATGAGGACTACACGTTTACTTAAAAAATGAAGACAAGGTCAATTTAGGCATTCGGACTACTCACAGAGACAAATTTTGAGTTTGTTTTTAATTAACGCACCACAAATAAAATACAAAATAACACAAAGTTATAAATGCAAATTTGCGTTCAGGATAGCCCTTTTTCAATCACCTAAATTTGGACAACCTAATCTGCGCTCTGTTGTAGAGTTGCAGAACTGGGATGCCACTCTATAGGGAGGAGGATGTGTTCCATGGTGGGATGGAGTGCTGACTAGGCTATATCCTATTCTGACTTTTATGATACAACTCATAACAATTATTGAAAGCGAATTAATTACACCAACTGTTGCTTATTTTTCGTACTTCCAACCCGTTATCCTCTTCTTCTAAACCCGTCTTGAAAACAGAACCTATCCTGCCCGACAAAAAGAGACCGCTTCTACTTTCTATGGCTCTAATGCATTTCTAATGCCGGGGGATGCTACTGGATTTTTGCAGTCCTTGTCCACATCTGGTCCGATTGGCTTTCCTCATTTTGTTTTCCCGATCTTTTTGTTCTCACAGCTGTGTACATTTCGCATGACACCCTGACTGATCCCTGACAGGTGATGAATTGGCACCAAGCGAGCTGCAGCACTGTGCACGGCCGCGAGCTTATGCTCTCGCAGACTCTCTGGCGCCAGCCCCGTGACGTCACCCATTCACAGCAGCCCTCCAGCCAGTCCTCACGGCGCCGTGCAGGCGGCTGCTATGGTGACGGGGGCCGTCAGTCAGCACAAGTTCTCAGCTGATCAATGGGACCAAGCGCAGCGAGATCAGAGTCGGGTTCGTCACCTCGGACCTCCTTTGCTTCGGGGCCCGCACACCTGCATCGATTTGCATTTCTTAAGTTACATTTTACTTGGAATAATGACACCCGGTACAGGCCTAGTGTATAAACAATGACGTGTATTTCACGTTAATAGTCGAATTGCCGGGGGACGACCTCATCGAGATTTATTTTCTCTCAACCAAGACTATTTTGCGTTCGTATAATTTAATTCTGCAACTTAATAGACTTTAAATCCAAGCACGACGCTATGTGTCCACCTCACACACATCTCATCTAATTAACAATAACAAAACAAAACTTTTTGCAAATAGTCTCTGGCACTGTTCTGGGTATGCACACCATACGCTGAATCTTTATATCTAGAATTTGCAATAAGCTCGGGAAAACAGTCAAGATCTCTAAATTGAGATAATCTAAAATGATATTAGACTGCATGACAACGAACTAATCTTCACTTGGTACATCGGCAAGAAAAACAACTCAAGGTTGCCAGAGTTGATGTAGGCTACGATCCACAGGCCGGCGTCAGAATGTCTGCACCGCCTTGCTGTTGATATAGCCTTGCTCACTGCAGCTGCACTCGGCGTACAATCCCCTCACAGTATCACAAAACCCAAGTTTTGGGTTTAACCCTTGCAAAGTCCCTCAGTCTGTTTGCCTCAAATTAGTCGCACTACGCAGTCCCACTGCATGACCACAATACGTCCCTTATCCGCTCACACAAGGGATACTCTCTGTCTCCAGTCTTTAAAATAAACCACCTAGAGCAAACTTATTCAGAAAAACAGAGAGCACTTCTCTACAAGCTCATTTCGCCTGCTAAGTGCCGGATGTTGGTGGAGGCAAGGACCATCTGCTAGAATAGGCAATGTCCTCAATCAACTTGAGTTACGCTGTAGTTGGAAAACACCAGAACCCAGCACTCTATGCAATTGCTAAAATACGCGATCCGCGATTATAAAATAGATTTCCTCGCATGTAAACAAGGATACGATCAATATAACAAATAGGCTTCAATGCTCCAAATGCTCAACGACGTCCGAAATCGTTAACGTTAAATCGAATTGTATTCTCCTACTTTTAGAATAGAATAAATAAAAAACACGTCCTGCACACAAATTTCCCCATTTCCACCGAAACGTGCATCCACTCCAGAAGCCTTCGACTCGGTGCGAATCAAGACGTAGGCTGTCTCTTTCTTCTTAACTGTGGGCTTTGTACCCTGTCGCAGTTCAGGAGGTTCCCACGCGCCTGTCGCGTGCTGCAGTACACACATAAAACAGTGGCCCGCGACTCTTGTAGCAACACCGACCCCAGGGGCGTGGCTTTCACGTTAATCTATTGTTCGACCTTCTAAAAAGGACCGCTGAAACTCGAGAGCCCTTAATTTTTTACCAGTAGTCTCAACTTCAAAACAGTGCAATGGCGTCAGCTATATCGACATTGCAAACGAAGCTTGAGAGGGAACAGAGAACCATTAACAAGTGGATCATGGGTAAACAACAAATTACTGTGGACAAAACGAAACTAAATGTATTTCTTTATTCGTATTTAGACAGGTGATGATGGTGATCTGATGGTGATGCCGTCAAGAAGGTGGTGGCATTGACAATATAGGACATAAAAGTGTTTCTAAATGATAGTCTTTGACCTGCAGGTCTTGCATGTGGAAGAAAAATACATTGTAGTATAGGATAGGCTGTGCAAGATTTTTCTTAACTGAAAATATTAGATGTACATGAATAAATTCTGCCTCAAGTCACTCAGCATTGAAAAGACACTCTACATACAACCACTCAGGAACCCCACTGAAATATGCTGAGACCCATCAGCAGGGCAGGCTTCCATATACACAAAAGGGAGTTGTGGCCAACTTGAAGGAGAGACAAAGCGGCTGATGTGTGTGTCATGCAACCACTAGGCCTAGGCGCTGCTGCATTTCTAAGCAGCAGAGTCTTGGTCAAAGAAGACTGGAATGGTGGACTGGTGGGGGACTGACATAACTCAAACTGTCTACTTCACTCAAACACCATCACAGGGTAGAAGTTAGGAGACAAGTACCAGACCATCAAGTGTGTGTGCATGTGTGGTGTTTGTAAGTGTGTGTTTTCATGCACACACGCGTCAATATGCGTGTGAAAGGCAGAAAGAGGGACAGGAAGACATCTTTATCTTGAAAGGATTTCTTGTCACTGTAATGACAAGGGAATTGAGAGTATGTATGAGATCTGAAACTTCTCATGCTGCACTGGCCTGCAAGTCACTGGCTGTTGCGGTAACTGCCATTTTGAACTTCCCTGAGTCTAGTCTCTGGTCACCATGGCTTTTTGTAGCCAAGGACAGTAGAGATCTTCACTTCCCCACCAAGTTTTGCTCTCAGTCACTCAGTTCTTACTCAATCTCTGTCTCTTTATATAGCTTAAAGGGAAGAGAGAGTCAATGGAGTACTGCTCTCGCTTTGACAAACATGGCCTCCAAGAGTCTGTCACTACCTTAGTAGGAGTTAGTAATTTTTCTGTGCTGTTTTCTGTATGAGGGTAGAGGTTCATATTTTCTGACTTTCCAGAAGACAATTCAATTAACTCAAATATGAAGCTGAAAGCTGAATCAGTAATTGTCTGTGAGATTGCCTTCTGAGCCTGAATCATCTTTGAGGAATATTTTTAGTTCAAAACCTTTTAGTCGGTAATGAGAAATATCAGTAGTGGGCTTTGTCGGACAGAGATCGGAGAGACAGAGTTGGAGATGATGTGTGTCTTTATTTCTTGCTTTATAAGCAAGACTTTGGGTGATATTGGAAATACAAATTTATGATGTCATGGCTTGGTGGTGACTTAGCTAGTATTTGTTCAGGACCACAGACAGCTGCACTAGTACTGTCATGGAAGCTTCCAGTCTCTAGCTGGACAGCCAACCCAGTGATTCACTGAATTCATTATATAGCATTATATAGCTTTCATATGAAGCAGGTACTGGTGAGGAAGAGGAAGAGTGAAGAGGCTTTGAATATAAAGCCTTTGAAAGCCTGAGAAACTCTATTGCATATATTATTGAGATTTTAATTGAGACTTACTGTGAAATCCTACTATATTACATGCTATCAAAATCTCATCATTTGTTGTCAATTGTGATATCTGTTCCTACTGTAAGATCTTGTGTGCTGATATGTTCCCTGTGCGTCTTTGAAACAATGTGGCCGTTGCTTTTGTTATTTACGAAGTAGGAGGAGTAGCAAGTCAACGCATTCAGCCGCCCGGTGATGCGGATGCGAGGTGGCATCCCTATCAGTGTGGGAGAGCCGTGTGCGGCTGGCGAGGGAGAGCTTTTGAAGCGATCCCAAACAACAAAGGTCTCAGAGACCTAATCCTCTCTTTCTCTCTTATCCCTCCAGCACTGCTAAGTCTCTCTCACGGGATCAGACAAAGAGGCGCAAATACTTTCTCAGGCCTTTCCCTGCCTCGGGTACACCGAGGCAGGGAAACTCAATGAAGGGGCCCCCTCCGCCCCCCCAACCCCATCACCCAAATAAAAAAGGACCACTTCAGTCTCTCACCCAACAGAGGCCCTCGGACCTCTCTTGAGGTGGGGTTCTTTGAGCCTTTTTTTAATGGAGGAAGAACAATCACTAAGCCTGGCCTGAGTTGTGTATTAAGTCTTTGAGGCTGTGGCAGCAGTGATCCGTATCGTTGTGTGGCTGAATTCGCGTGCCTGTGCTCGGGGGGCGCTTGGAGCAGCATTCCAACGCAGCGCTAATTTCTCGGGAGAACCCGGATCTATCTGCCATGGCATCTACTGATTTCCATGGAAAAAACATCTTGGGGAAAACAGGACAGTAGGTCTTTTAGACATCAGTGTTTGAAAGCAACACTGATCCGGACTGCACTGCTGCATGCTCCGACTTGTGTGTGTGTGTGTGCATGTATTTGTATGTGTGTGTATGTTTGTGTCCACCATTGCTCTAGGCTATCCACTTGAACCACTATATCAGGAGCACTTATCAAGCATTTGTGTCACCCCACATTATCATGCTGATGCGCAGGGAGCACCCTCCATGAATGAATGACCTCTTTTTTTTTTGGGGGGGGTGATTTGAACATGGGAGGAGAGTCAATGCTGCCACACAACTCAGATTATTGCGACTGATTGGAGTAACAAGCTAATGGAATTAAGGTGCTAGGTTTCATGCAGCACTGCCAAGCACTGGCATTAAAAGGGTGTGCAGTGAATAAATAGAGCTCTAAGAGAATGAGATTCTGATGGAGGACAGATTCTGCCTGTCACTGGACCATTGTGTGCCGAGGTGCAGACTTATCAAGCCTCTCAGGTGTGTCAGGGTACGGAGAATGGCGTGTGTGTCTATGTTTGTGTGTGTGTGTATGTGTGTGTGCAGAGGACAAGCTAAGGACTGACCTTAAATGTCAGGGGTTTTCACCTGAAGAGCATAATGGACACAATTACCACACAGGCTTTTTCAATCTCATGCTATTAGCCAAAATGAAATATGATGATCACTGTCCACACAATTCTGCTATGTCAGAATGAGACTCGTTCCCTTGCAAAGCACTTTAGGGTAAGTAATATCCCTGTGACAGACATACTCATTTTCCATTTGAAGGTGCCGTCAATATATCAACAATATGTCACTGTAAGGCCATCCATAAAACCCTGGCCAGTCCTGTGACCCTCACGTAACTTCATCACATTCATTGTGTTTCTTGGTGGATTATGTGTATGAGCGAGTGGTGCCCCATGCCATGTGCTTAAATGCACTTATCTGTGTTTTAATGGACGTGAGCCATAGACAGATATGGTGGCTCGGTGCCACTGTCACACAGTGTATGGGAGTGGTGTAGCCAGTAATCCATTTGTGCGAGTGTGTGAGAACCTCTCCTAAATGTAATTACTCAAGTGGCACTCTGTGGTGAAATGAACAGTTAGCCTACTTGAATGCCACTTATGCCAGCATGCAAATGTTTGTTATTATGTGACAGGGTAAACAGCATTCTGTTTTTTAAGGCTTAATGTAGAAACGCTATGAGTTTCACTGCACGCAATCAATGTAAGAATGTTTGCAGTGCTGAATTGTTACATTGCAATTCTGCAAAGCACTCTCAGTAAGGACCACAACTGCTGCTCTTTGTCAGACATAGCTTTGGTTACTGTCATAATAACTACACACACACACACACATGCACAGACACACACATGGTCACGGTTTCACAGGTTCGCATAGGGATGTTGCACCCCACTGTAACCAAACAAACATGATCTGTAGCAAATCAGTGGATGTCAGCTATGTCATGTTATGCTATGCTCTTTATACACAAGACATGTTATTAGCACGCTGGATTTGGCCCTAAGCCAAGACCTGGACGGTTGCATACAGGGGCCCCTGAGTCTAAGCTAAGCCCACAGGCCGGGGGCCCAGTCTTCTCATTAGCACACATGGACACTGCAACCCCCACCCACTCCACCTCCCAAGATTGCTGAATTAGTTATGAGATGCTAATGGGAAGCTCAGGAATGTTCATAGGGGCCTCCTTTTTACATACACGGTTCCAGAATTCCCACCCACAAAAAAACGAGGGCCTGGGTGGCACTGGAAATTTAGAGCCGAAGGAGTGGAGTACCTTGTTGTGTGAGGTGATTTTTTTTTCTCCCGCTTCCCTATCCAGGAGGGCCTCACCTCACGTCTGCACCGCCCCACCCCCACCCCATCCCCCAATGCCGTGACCCAACAGAGGCCCGCTTGTCAGGGGATATCATTTGAGGAAAGGGGATGTGAGATGTGAAAGGGGATGTGGGCACTCTGCCACATGGAACTGTCCCACGTTGTGGATGCCACTTGGAGGGCGAGAGAGAAAGGGCTTGCTGGGAATGAAGGCGGGTGGAGCGGGGATGAGGGGGGTGGGGTGTGTGGGGAATGGTCATGGCTAATGTGCCAATCAGAATTAATCATTAGCCACTTAATCTAAGTGCAACTTTAATGCTATGTTTGTTTATTTTTTTATTTTTAATGGCACTGCTACTGAGCATTTCCAAATGTGCTAAAAGCTACTATATTCAGAAGTGCCCTCTTTTTTTTTTTCTTAATCCTATTGGTTTCGTGCAAATGCTCACACCAACTTAAGCGGTTCTTTTAGGTCCATTGCAGGCACGGCTTGTGTAACCTGGTCATGAGAAAATGAGGAAGGCCTGGAACGCAAAGGGGGAACTGTTACTCTGCTGGTGAGTTTCTCAAGATGAATGGGGTGGGGGCGTGTGATGTGTATGTAGGGGGTTGCTGGGGTGGGTTAAGGGTAGGGTGGGACATTTGCTGCTTGGATGGTACAAGATAGCCCACCAAGCTGTGAAGGGGGACAAGCCTGCCTTCACAGATGCCCCAGAGCTTTGAGATCATTTGGGTGGCCAGGCAGGGTGAAGAGGCTAGTGTGTGTTCTTTGGGGGGAGGGTGTTGTGTACAGACGTTTTCTGAATGTTTGGGAAGTGGAGGTTGGTTCGGGAGGCGCCGGGGGGCTGGGGGGGTTATAGAGAACAGAAGGGGTGGGCTTGGGCCCTCTCTCTTTCGCTCTCTCTCTCTCTCTCCTCCTTTTACAGAGTACTTCACCCAGCCTTCATTACCATGTCAATCCCCGGCAGGAACAGCCTTGCCCGGGCACAGCAGTGGGGCCGGATCCATATGGAGCCGCCGCAGTCCTGGAATGAATAGTGAATGTGGCGGCTGCTGGAATCTGCCCGCAGCCCTTTGTGAACAGGATGACCAAAGACAAGAGAGAGAGCACTGCAGATGGCTCGTACTATAAATAGGTAGCTAGTCTATCTCCATGCTGTCAGTCCGTCTATCTCTTTCCCTCCTGTATGCTCTGCCGCCGCCACTGCCACCAATCCCAAACTGGCCCCTGTGAGCTAGCCAGCTTCCTCAGATAAATACTCGTGGCAGTGCATCACATGCTACCATACGGCCCTGGGGCCCAAAAGCGTGACTGGTTCCCTGTGGTCAAATAGTCATTATTCAAATTCAGCACACACACATACACATAGATACAGAGATATGGCATTAAAGCAGGTTTGGAGAGGCAAGATCATCTGGCTTTTGTGGGTCTCTTTGTGCGTGTGTGTGTGTTCTTTTTCTGTTTTTTTTCCACATGGCTGTGTAAACAAGGCCAGGGCGGTGAGGTTGCACAGTTGAGTTGGAGTCTGAACGTCTCACAGATGGAATTTAAAATGATTGTTAAATCCATCCCCGTCTCCCAGATTGAGGGTCTTTGTCATTAAACTAAGCCTCAGAACTGGAGTCCATCTGTCTGTGTGGATGCATATATCTGTGTTTGTGTGTGTGTTTGTGTATGTGTGTGTGTGGGGGGGGGAGCAGAATATCTCAAGATTATATGCCAGCATATTTGTGATGTGCTTTATAGTGCGTGTACAGTGTTCCTGCCTGCGAGAGTGTTTTAAGAATATGTTTATGTGTGTTTTGGAATGTGTCTAGTAAAATGTTTTTAAGACCTTGCACAGAGTCTCTCTTTCACATAAATATGCTCAACAAAAAGACACTGTCCATCCACGCTGCTCCGACCACGGGTCCCTTCCTTTTAAAGCTGTGCTTGGACCAGGTAGCACCCCTTCACAGTCAGGGGCAGCCCTGCACATGCTCTCCTGCCTGGCATGGAGCTGCCGTTGGCACAACTCATTTAAACACAGATACACAAACCTTGCTCATCCCCTTGTGCGCTGCCATGGCTCCGGAGAAGTCCTTTCTCTGCAGAAGATGAGGCATGCCTCAGATAATCATTAGGAGCGATGTGCTTTCTCTCCAGGCCTCCTCTGCTGCTCTAAATTTCACAGAGCAGACGCACTTGGATGGTTTACGCCTGGACCACACAGGAGAAGGAAAAAAAATCGCTCACAGTGCAATGTTTTGTGAAAGCCAGACGCTAGCGAACTGATTAGATGGCACCGCTTCCTCGCTCGCTCTCTTCGTGTGCTTGGGAGCCATTTGGGAGATTGTCATATTTGTGCAGCAAAAAAACCCTGTTAAATGAAATACTACTGTGCAAGAGTAGGTGATAATAATGCTTTTGCACCTTGCAGGGAAGAAAAAAACAGCCAACTATTTAATTGTTGTAGACACAATGATATAGTATATATGGTAGAATATAGCAGTATAATAACATCACAGGGTTTGAGTATCTGTTATAGTCATCCTTGTGCACACAGCCTTGCATAAGGTGTGCATTGCGTGATGCTAATGCGTGGTGCCCTGCTTTGTTGGACTGTCTGATGTCCCGCTCTCCCAGTAAGCCACAATATGTGGAGGTTAGCGCCGTGAGTAGTAACAGTTCTTTGTGCCGCGCAACACTAATGTCTTCTTGCTTAGACATTAGCATTCCTTGGTAAAGTAAGCTGTATATATTCTTAGGCGAGGTGAGCATGTTGACTCTGTCACTCATATTTAGCTTGTGTCCCTCCTCGCTCGTAGGTCTGTGTTTGTGATTAAGAGCCTCAACTGCCAGCCGGTGCTTGTGCTATACGATGCTAATGCTTCACTTAGACATAAACAAACTCAGGGCAAGTAAATGCTGTGAAGGCCGGTGTTAGCGTGGGGTTGTTGATGGGGAGCTTCTTTCCTGGTGTGTCAGAGCACGTGGCGCTAAGAGCCTTATTGGCGGCTCGCTAGCGGATCGAGCGACAGTGGGAAAAGCTTTGCTCTATTGTGCGGCAGGCAGGCAGGCAGCAGAGGGTAAATAGATTGCCATGATTGACTCGGTGTCTCTGAAAGGAGGCAGACCTCCTCTGCACTCAGGCAGCCTGCAAGGTGGAGGCAGATGGGATGAGGATCAAGCTCCAGTGCTCGCTCGCTCACACACACACACACACATTCTCTCTCTCTCTCTCTAAGATTATCTATACATAATGGCAGATGACCACCAGCTCACTTTGTTAGGCTATTTATGTTGCTGGGCACTTCTGCACATGGCTGATGGGCTGTTGCTTACTGCTGTTTATTGCTCGTCTCGCTTTAATGGTAACAGTTTTAAGAACCTGAAAGAGGGTGTTTGTTTTTCCAACACCAAGGACGGAGATTTGTTTTCTATTACAGAAAATCCTCGAATCGGCTGGCCGGATGGGATAGATGCGGGAGGAAAAACTGCAGTCTGTTAGGAGGCACACAGCCAGCTTGGGGAGGATGAAAAAATATCTGGAGATTACTGAGAGAATAGAAATCATCCCCTTCTAAGGCACACAAAGTTGCTTTTGTTTTGCCTCCCTCTTTCCCTTCATCTCTCTCTCTTTATCTACCCAACTCCCTCTCTTTCTCCCGCCTTCTCTTTCTCGCTCTTCCTCTATCTCTTTCTATCCCTCTCTCTCTCTCTCTCACGCACACACACACACACACACACACACACACACACACGCTCCTGCTCTCAGCAGAGAGATGGTCAGTAGTGTTATTACTGTAAATCAAAAGCTCTTTGGAATTATCTGTTTCTCCTTCTGGCTCCAAAGGTTAGAACAGATGTTGAGAGGGGAGGACAGAAAAGGATCTCCCCCCGCCGAGAGGAGCTTTTCTTTCCACCGCTAATGGAGGCTCCTTGAAATGCTAATGCGGGCAGTTCGTGGTGGCCCGGCGTTCGCATAGAGACGGTGGGAATGACCGCTGATCCCCCACCAGTCCCTTTGTCATTTAGGGCCCCCTCAAATATGCTGGGGCTCCCAACATCAGAGACCCTGGCAGGGGGAGCGCCTCATTTTGTGGCGGTGGCGGTGGTGGGAGACAAGCAAGACAAAGAGCAAGAAAACACACAGACCCTCGCCCTCGCCACACAAAGTGCAAAGGGTGTGTAACGGAATCCCAGCCTCTCCTCAAGACCTCGTTACTCTCTGCCCCTCTGACATACATATAAACACACACTCACAAACACATCGCACTTGTTATTCGCTGCCCTCCAGCACACAAACACATATATCCATATACACAAATAGACACACCCACCCTCGAACACATCACACAGGAAATGTTAAATATTAATGGAAACCCATTTGTTTCTTTCTTTGTTTCTTCCCTGTTTTCTTTCTTTCTTTCTTTCTTTCTTTCTTTCTTCATTCACTCCTAGTTTTCCAGCCTGATATCTGCAGTGATTCTTGTGTCCAGCACCACCCATTCTGCAGGATGAAACAGACTGGACCCTCTCAAGGCATTTTCGGTGCGTTCTTCTCCTCATTTAGACACTCGCCTGCGCCCCCACTGCGTGACCAGTCTTTATGTTTCTGGACCCAAACAGTTGGGCTTATCTGGCCACGCCACAGCTTCCATTCTCAGCCCCCTTCTCACTCTCTCTCTTTCTCTCTCTCTCACTCACTCTCTCACCATCCTTGGGCTGTTTTTCAGTCTTTTTGACTGTGATTCTCTCTTATGTTGTCCAGTCTTTCTCTTTTTTTTCTCAGTCTTTTTTTTGCCTCTCTCTCTCTTTCCCCTTTCTCTCTCTCTCCTTCCATTTCTGTGCCAGTCTTTTCTCTCTTCCCTCTCTCTCTCTGTCTCTCAGCCACGTGCAGATTTATCACTCTTCACACCCCTTCTTGTCCCCAGTAGCAGCTGGAGGGCTGGGCTGAGTAGAGCCCGTGTAAAGCCTGCTGCTGCCGGGGCCATGTGGACACTTTAAAGCTCCTTTCTACGCCCTGTGAAGTTGTTAAGGAGCTCTGCTACACTGTCTGTTGGCTCTGTGAATTCCATGCCAGCTGTAGGGAGCAGACCACCCTCCCTCTCCTCCTCCCTCTCTCTCCCTCTCTCTCTTTCTCTCTCTCTATCCATCCATCCCTCCACTACTCTCCCTCCTCCCATCCTTTCCACATCTCTTTTTTCTCTTTTCTTCTCTTTTTCTGTATGCCATTCTGTCAGATGAGTGTGTACACACACACACACACACACACAAAAGCAGACATTGCGCATGAAAATGTGCAACCCAGATGCACACACACACACACACAAACGTACAGAAACACACAAAAGTGTGGCTGTGCACACAAAAACGTTTGCACAGATGCACGGCCACATGATGTATTCTCTCACGCTCTTTCACACACACACATTTTCTTTCTTTCTTTCGGGTCTCTCAGTGTTTCTGTTCCAGCCAGGCTGCCTATCTGCATATCTCCGTCTCTTTTATGTATTATGGGCAGCCTTCTGTCCCAAATGCCATCTGTGGTCCAGGCAGCATGTTTACCTGCACTGACTGTTAAAAGCAGCACTGGGAGGTGCTTCGCTCTCTCTGTGCCACCGTTCACAGCTGGCACCTCTGTTTTTTCTCATCTGAAGCACTTATCCGCTTTGGCCCTCCCAACACACACACACACACACACACTCACACATCCACAAAAACATGTTTGAAGCTTCCCTCGGATCTTTTTAGACATGCCACGGCTGCATCTCTTTTTGTCACCAAACTGCTCTAAGTTCATCATGTCAACTGAAGTAAGCCGTAATGCGAACTCGTAATGTGCAAACTCAGGTGTGAGAGAGGAGAAAGAGGGTGAGAAAGAGACAGAAGACAAAGAAAGACAGAGAGAGAAAGAGGGTGAGTAAATCAGGGCTGTGCTGCAGGTGAGCTGCGTGGGGTGTGTGTGCGTGTGTGTGTGGTGGGGGGCAGTGGTGCCATGGAAGAAGTGTAGTGTCCCATTAGGATGGTGATGGCAGTGGAGGCGTTGGTTGCCACTCCTCTTGTCAGGCAGATGTTTGTGCGCCTGTGTTTGGCATCACCCAGAGAGGGAGCAGGAACTGTTGTGAGAACTACACCTGCAACGCCTAATCTGGTGACAAATTGACTAATCATACACCCAGACACACACACACAACATTGTGAGTGCTTACGTGTGTGCATGTGTGTGTGAGAGAGAGAGAGACAGAGAGAGAGAATGTGTGTGTTTGTGGTTTCTGTGTATATGTTGTGTGTGTGTGTGTGTTTGTGTTGCCATACAGCAGTCTGGCTCAGAACAGATCTGGCAGCACACTTGAGGTAGGTGTTGGGCAGATTTTGTCACCCCACCTGACAGAATTCACACATTCCACACGTGTATACTTTTCTCTTTCTTCCCCTCCTTTTATATGCCTTTATCTATATCTCTCCCTCTCCTTCCCCCCCCCTCTTTCTTTCTTTCTTTCTTTCTTTGTTTTTCTTTCTTTCTTTCCAACTGTTGTTCTGTGAGTGTGTGTGTGTGTGTGTGTGTGTGTGTGCAGGGCATAAGAAAGTGGCGTCTCTGCAGGGTGGGCCTCCATCTGTCTCCAGGAGGGAGCTGCTTCCTGCTTCCTCCGGCTCCTCTTGCCACTGCAGCGCCGAACAACCTGTTCCCTCAGCCCCTCTGCCAGAACCCGCTCTCTCTCCTCTCTCTATACATCCAGTCTCCTCACACACACACACACACACACACACACACACACAAACATATGGAGAGGACACGTGTGCTCAAACACACATGCACACCTATAGCCCCCCCACACACACACACACACACATAGACACACACACACAGATTTTTCATTCTTCTGTAGAAGTTTCCAAGCTGCCTCTCTGTACTGAGCGCCTCCTTGTTGCAAACACACACGTACACATCAAAGCCCATATGCACATCGTTGCCAGCCAACCCTTTCACATCCACTCCCCTGACAAACAGGTGCAGTCTCTTATGTTATTCCTGCTGTTGTATAGGTAAACTTTGAACATTCTGGCCCTCTGTGCCACACACACACACACACTCCCATCCACACATCCACAATTTCGCCCACTCCTCTGCTGATCTACCTCTCCAACATTTTCATGAGGTTGCTTATTATATACATTCTGTAAGAGAGATCAAGTTTGAACGGTGACACACTCTCATACACACACACACACTCCTACTCAAATACCCATAATTACACAGACATATATGTTCATAGAGCCATGGGACATAACACAGAACATTTTGTTATGTTACAGAAATGTTCAGATCACTCCTTAGACACTCCTACACACAAACGTGAGTACTTCTTGTTTGAATGCAGCTTGTCAATGATAGATGACTCTGCATTTAGTGCGGATTATTGTACATTTATCATATTAAGAGACCTTTGTCCTTTGACAAGAGCTTTAGAGTCACCAAAGGAATGGTATAGAATAGCAATCCTGATTAAATCGAGGCCTATATTATAAATATATAATACATTTTCATTTGGTATTTTTTTTATCCTTTGTATATATCTTTTGAAGTTTGCTAGTCTGGTAGTAATAAGACATTGAAAAGTACATGTCAATACAGATTGTAGTTTTAATCAGAAATCTTCACCTTTATCCACCCAGTTAGCTACTGTGGCACATCTTCTATTAAAAAATATAGATTTCCTCCCCCTTTGTTGCATTGATTTCTTTCATTTACATGTTTCACGTCCTTGGCTAAGTGAAAGCATCAATAGGATTGGCATATGACTTCTAACTTCTTTTTTAAACCGGCAGAAAGCGACATGAGACTGTAGCCCTGGCCTCTTCTATGACAGACAGGAAAATAAAAACTAAGAACACCTGCCACAGACACAAGAGCACGATAAACACACACACACACACACACACACAAGAGAGAGAGTTAGAGAGAGAGAGAGAGAGAGAGAGAAAGAGGAAAAAAAGAAAATGCCATTGTGTGCCATATTGTAAGAGGAAGAATACATGGCACTGATATTGCTTTTCTGTCTCTCCGGACTCGATCGATTCCTTTCAGCCTGGGAGAGTGATGTTTTTATTCTTCCTCCTTTTTCCCTCATTGCCACACTCGAGAAATCAAAGTGACTTTTTGTGTTTCGTGTCAAGGCTCCAGCGGATGGAGCAAACAAGTGCATTGTGTCTAAGAAATGTGTGTGTGTGTGTGTGTGTGTGTGTGTGTATGTGTGAGGTAGTGTTGGTGGTGGGGGGAACATTGATTGGTTTTAATCCTGGCCCCCCGCCTGCCATCTGACCAAGGCAGTGTGATTCAGGAGGGAATGACACACACCTGTGCTGACGAGGGCCAAGCTGCTCTCCCCAGCTCCCTGTTCTCTCTTGGTTCCTTGAGGGAGAGAGAGAGAGAGAATGTGTCTGCACCGGAGATACCTATCTCCCACACTCACACTCACACACACACACACACACACACACAGACAGACACACTGCTTTTATAATTGTGATGAGACACTTTGGACGCGTCCCATCTTCGCACTCCTCTTAAGTCGAAGCATTAATCCTCTTTGATATGATTGATGTGTGTTGAGAAAGCTGCTATTTTTTGTCTCCCCTGTGGCTGAACAGAAGCTTCTGCCTGGATAAAGGTGGTGTTGTCATTGTTGTCTTCAAATCTTTTGATGTATTTTAACACCCCTCAGTAGTAGTGGAACCATTTGATTTGAATGTCGGTGTAGTATACAAGCAGCCAACTAGTCTTGTCTTGTCAGATGTACAGAGGTCTTCTGAAAAAAAGGGGAATATTTTTGGATTTATCAAACCAACCAAGATTTTCAAGATTTTCAAATGAATGTTGAGATCATTTGATTGACCTAATTTTTAAACAATACACAGCTGGCTGTGCCATCTAGACAACACAATGCAGTCAAAATACCTACTGTTACCTTTGCAACAGAAGGGGGTTATTAGACTTTGATTTCATTGTGGGATTAGCCTACATGGTCTCCACAGACATGTGGCGAACAGCAGGAGTAGATGTTTTTGTTATTGTGTCGTTCTTTTTTGGTGTAAAATAGGGCTAGGTCCAAAACAAAACATGACAAACAAACAAAACAAAACAAACAAAAAAGAGGCAGCTGAGGATTTGTCCTGATGCAGGTAGGATTATGAAGACTAATAACACATAAATGATCATCATCGCCATCTGGTCTCGTATGAGCACCTCATAGCTCATATACTGACACACACATACACATACACACACACACACACACACACATGCATAAATGCATAAACAGCACATGGAATTCTGGGAAAATGAGAATGCTCCTGCACAGCATATCCCCCAACCTCTCACCACCTGCAACGGCGTCAGACAACTGACAACTGACAACCAAAGTGAACACTTCAAGTCTTCAAATAAGTGTGAGTCAAAGTAGGGTGGGCAGTAATGGTACTGTGTATCAGTGTGTGTGTGTGTGAGTGTGCGTGTGCGTGTAGTCCTGAATTCTTCCACCGTGTGTGCAGTCTCCCTGCTCCTAAGCATTGAGGGCTTGCAGCAGATTACTGGCAGTGAGGAGCAGATGGGTGCAGACCTCAGCATCCACCAACTGTGTGTGTGTGTGTGTGTGTGTGTGTGTGCGGCTTTTAGTGCTCCACGCTGCGCTGTATCTAAAGACATTAGTCTTTACGCTGGCCTAATCCCAGTGCACAGGGAATGAGGGCTCCCTCGCTCCTAATATTGGTACACACACATACACACACACACACACCACACACACAGCTGGGGCAGTACCAGCCCCAGACGATGGACCGCATATGCTCTACCATAGAACTCCGGCGGAGATGACACAGGCCAGCAGTGCGGGCCGGGCTTTTAATATGCGAGCTGGGCCTCGTCTTAGGCTTGCTGGTGCAGACTGAAGTGTGAGTGTGTGTGTGTGTGTTTGCGTGTGTGTGGGAGTGTTTGGCTCTTTGTGTGTGCACGCGTGTGTGTATGTGTTTGTGTGCATGTGTGTGTGAGTGTTTGTCTCTTTGTGTGTGTATGTGTGTGTGTATATGTGTGTGTGTGCGTGTGTGTGAATGTGTGTGTCTGCCCAGATTGGCCTGCTGGGAGACATGCATGTGGTATGGCTCCTCGTTCTCGTGTGGAGCCCTGCTCATCCCTCTCTCGCACAGCTGTTTCGCTATGATTTCTCTCTCTTTTCACCTCCCTTTCTCTCCATCACTCCTTCTATTCCCTCTCTCTCTCTCTCCCTTTCCCCATCCTCTCTCTCTTTCTTTCACACTCTCTCTTTCTCTCTCTCTCTCTCTCTCCCTCTCACTTTGACCAAGGCTCTGTTTGTCTTTTGTTAGTTTTAGGGGCCCCAGGCAGATCGTTTCAACCGCAGATGACAACGGGCTTCTGGAACGTTCCGTGCCCCAGACTAGGCGCTGACTGGCTGTCCTTCTGGTGCTTGCTCCTGTAGCCGCGGGGGGCAGCTGCCCCTTCATGTGGCCCTGGCTCTCTGGGGTCATGTGTGGTCTTGAGGTAGCACATGAAAGAGGATGCCTGTGTCAGCCACTATGATGGATGGAGAGAGAAACTTGGGTTGCAGGGTGACGAGTGAGTGTGTGTGTGTGTGTGTGTGAGTGTGTGTACAGTGTACAGTGTGTGTATAAGGTGCATATGTGTGTACAGTGTGTGTATGTGCATGTATGTGTGTGTGTGTGTGTATGGGTGTGTGTATGCATATGTGTATGTGTGTGTCACAGTGCTTGTGTGTGTATGTACAGTGTGGTGGTGTGTGTATGGGGTTGTGTGTATGCATGTGTGTGTGTGTATGTGTGTGTCTGTGCCTATGTATGGGTGGATGAGGAAGAAAGCATGAGAGAAATCTGTGGTCTCAGTAGAGAATGGGTGTCACAATACTTCATCATTGCAACTCCAGGACCACAGCTACTGTATGTCTGCTTCTATTTTGGCATCTGGCCTCTTCAATCTCTCCTTTCTCCACTTCACACACACACACACACACACACACACACACACACACACACACACACACACACACACACACACACACACACACACTCACACACACAAAAGCCGAGCCACCACGGCACAAACAAACGCACTTTCACTCACGACCCACCCACCCACTCGATCACGGCATACGCGGCATGGCAGCCGTTTGTCTTCATTTCCATGGCGCGCCGCATGGCTGCCCCAACGACAGCAGTCTTCCTCCCGCCGAGCGCCAGGCGCTTCCTCTTTACAGCTGTCGCCTTGTTAGGGAGGAGCCGCCACAATGGGGCCCTAATCAGGACTAATTAGCCCCTCCAACGTGGGGGACTGCACCGCTCAGGGGCCCCGGGGGCAGGCTGTGTGGGGTCAGGCCTGACATTAGGGGTCTGATTGGCTGGGTGGGGTTGGGGGTACATTCGGAGGAGGGCTGGGATCGGATGGGGGTGGTTGGGCTGATGTTGGGTCAGGAGTTTGGGTTGATGAAGCCTGGACTGGTTGGGTTAGAACTGAGTTGGGTCAGGATTGGATGGATGTGGAATGGGGCCCTAGTAGGTCATGGTTACATCTGAGCTGCATGGATATAACTTTTGTTGAATGAATAGCTGGATGGATGGTTGGAGGGATGGATGGAAGAATGATGAACAAGTGAATGAATGAATGAACAAACAAACAAATGAAGGAATGGGTAGTTGGATGGATAACTGGATGGTTGGATGTCTGAATGTTAAAATTAAAGGGGACCCCTGAAATGCCTTCCAATTTAGATTCCTCTCCCCCAGCGTGAATGAGCTGGTCTGAATGACACGGTGGCGTCCATTGTTCACCACACATAGGCTGCTTGATGTGTTGACAGGGAAATTAGCCAATTAAATATGTTTTCATCTCTGGTAGTGGGGTTTAGAATGGTCTGGGTTAAGGATTAGATGAATTGATGAACATTAAAAAAGACTGGGTTGGTCCTGTCTGGAGTAGTGGCTGTATCTGTGCCAGTGCAATGGGATTTGGTTGGAAAGGTAAGGTAAACATTCAAACTGTGTTGTGTCATTTTGGGCCTTCTCCAGGGCGGGGTTGGTGAAACTAGCCATGTTTAGCTAAGCTTTACTGGGACTTTTCTGCCTTATGTGCGTGGGAGTGTTAACTCTGAATGAATTTATCGCATACCGCATTTATTTAATCTTCCCATGATGTCAGATTTGGAGCACTACATGACAAATCCACCACAGTCGCCCAGACTGGATTTACAGCATAACAGGCTCACCTTAGCAAACACCTCAAGATGAATAAACCAACAAACAAACCTGCAATTGGTGAACAATGAAAGAAATGGATCAATGCCAAAACCTTCTTTTCCAGTGAAGGCTTGGACCTACGTGGGATGGGTCCCAGGTGATTGTGCAGGTTGCTGCTGTGTGCATTTGGATTACAGTATCCTACTCCAGGCACCCCACCCTCTCGCCCTCCTTTAGAAATGGTATTAGTTCTTAGCCATCCTCAGGAAAACTGAGTAAGCATTTGAGCTTTGATATAAGTAGTTGGGGCTTTGACATCCCTGAGCTGATGTGTGT
Source organism: Tenualosa thibaudeaui (assembly GCA_027481765.1). Lineage (NCBI taxonomy): Eukaryota > Metazoa > Chordata > Actinopteri > Clupeiformes > Clupeidae > Tenualosa > Tenualosa thibaudeaui. The sequence goes on from JAIFZK010000013.1 coordinate 12,844,158, forward strand.
GTGTGTGTGTGTGTGGGGGGGGGGGGGTATGTGTGTGTGTGACACAGGGAAGGGAAGGATTTGGATGTGTGCCAGTCCAGCTCTTCTTATGGATGAGGCAAAGGGTGAGTGTGAGACAAGACAAACCTTATTGGGAGATGAGTCCTGGGGGGGTCACGTCTCCATCAAGAACTCACACAGCTCATGAGTCAATTCATCTTTCTTTCTTTCTTTCCAAATGTTCTATTCTTTTGTCTCAGTCATTTAGCCTTTCTCTCTTTCATGCATTTTCTCAGCCTTTCTCTTTCCTTTTTGATAAGTCTGCTTCTTTCAATCATTGTATCCTTTGCACAATTAGTCTCTCTCTTTCTCTCTCTCTCTCTCTCTGTCTTCCTCTCCCTCTCCCTCTCTTCCTTCAACTGTGTTCTTCTTTCACTTTCATTCCTATTTCTCTATCAGCATCTTTGGTTATTTTAAAACAGCTCCCCAGGGGAACAGAAATGTCAGCAGAAATCTGGAACCAATTGTTTTCATACAGTCAAGGGACTAAATAATTGGCTTCACAGAAGTTAGAAAAAAATTGCGGAGTTTGCAAATGTTTTGTCAAGTTTCAAGCCCTCTCTTTACCATCGCTGCACTGCTGAAATTCATGGGGCTGTGGCACTCATAAGCCCACTGCAGCCAATATCCCATTAAAGTGCAAAGCTCCCGTGTGATTGAACTGGCTGCACATCAGAGCACTGACAGTCTGCTATTATCTCACTTGATGATTCCCCTCTTCCGCTGACTGTTTCTCTCTCTCTCTCTCTCTCTCTCTCTCTGTCTCTCTTTCACTCTCTCTCTCTGTCTCTTTCACTTTCTCTC